>NGKI01000014.1:1144832-1165214 GCA_002162615.1 Myriosclerotinia duriaeana | reverse complement strand
GATGGAGTTGAGATGGAGTTGAGATGGAGTTGAGATGGAGTTGAGATGGAGTTGAGATGGTTTATGTATGGGTTTGAGTACTGTGTAGGTTCGTTTGGGAGGAAGAGGGGGTGGATGGGGGATGGGGGATGGTGTATAAAGTATAAAGTATTGTATGTTTTGTATAATGTTTTTTATGGTATTTTTTTATGGTATTTTTTTGGTTTTTTTTGGTTTTTTTTGGATGTGTGGTTTGTGTACTGTGTATGTAAAGCATGGAATGGGAGGTGGATGGGAGGGGAATGGATTGGGGGTCGGGGATTGGGGGTAGAGTATGGGGATTGGAAATTGGAGGTACGGGAATTGGTGGGCTGAAGGGTGAGGGGTCAGAGTTCAGTTAGTAAGTTCTGATTGGTATATACGACATCCCATTTGTAGCTTCAGCGACGGGTCTCACAGTACAGTATACTAATCCTATTGTTGGTGTGAGGTTGTGATGGCCGTATACTGTACATGAAAGTGACAAGTCTTGCACCGATGGCATGAGCATGATAGATAAACGTGCTTGTACCTGTACTTATGTGGACATGATAGTTCATGGGAAGAGAAGCATGAACGTGCGGACAGTAATGGTATCGCAGTAACAATTCGCATTTGGATCTACTTGAAGTATGGAGACCCCCCCGATACTTCCACCAACATGCAAGACAATACTAAGATTCATGCTCATGAATTAGCGGTGTACCAAGTACTTCCAAGTGACATTCTCCTCCTAGTCATTCCTCCTTACTTTGAAATTCTAGTGTCGCCTTGTAGGGTTCAAAGTCTCGGTCCGGATCTGATATTGATATCTCTGCGTCTCTGCATCCATGCATCCATGCATGCATGCATGCTCTCAATTGCGCAGCATACTCGCGTACGACCTTGGCCCATGATATATGTGTAAGAACGCACTTGTAACTCGGGAAGTTTGTTCGTTCCGTCCAGTATACCTCCGTACGGCACTTCAAAAAAAACTCGCCGAGCAATTGGTGCTACGTCCGACGCGCGTAATGAAATAACTCGAGGGAAGATTGTGTCGAATTTGGATCACATTCGGCTATAAGAGGAGTCGGTTTCAATTACCTGCTGGAATGCCTGCTATCAGATCCAAATAGCAGATTTGTAGTGGGATTTTGATTGGAGACCCAAAAACTAAGCACTGCCGTACCGTTTCCTGCCACTCGGCGACCAACATTATCCCTATTCTATCCCTTGTAATCGGGTTGATGCATGGTTGGAATCTCGAGGATTTGAGTCTCGCTAGGTAAATGGGTGAAAAACGGTACCGTATATGTAAGTTGGCGGCTCCATGCGTTGTTTGGTGGTACAACTATAGCATTTAGTGTGACATAGTGTTAACCTCAAGGATCAACGTTAAGGGTGAGGATGGATCTCTCAAAATGTATTCGTGGATCTCGATGATAGGTAAAGTCCGCAAGGATCAAAGTTGTGGAACTTTGATAATTGAGATGTGCGAAGAGGCGAACTCTGTCCATGAATTCGCGCAATCTCGATTCTTTTTGCCTTGACCAATATATTCATGTTGTGCCTTGAGAGGGGCGACTTTGTTTGTGTGTTGTAGTTCATCCCTCATTCATGTTGTATGATTCGGGTCTTTGCACTTGCGGAGTAAGTTCGGATTCGGTAGAGGAAAATATATTCCATACCACTGTTGTAGAACAGAACTTGGTAACCGTGGAAGACCTGACGGTCACATTACCACTGCTATTAGGTTAGAGATGATAAAGTAACATTTGAAATAGTAATTGACAAGGTAGAATAGCGGATGGTGACGGTAACGTGGGGCGTTCCTTGTCATTAGGTGGAGAAGTTCACACTCTGTTGATTGGGTAGAGATCAGGGTAGTATACTAGTATTAGCATTTGACGTTCCATGACATCGGAATAGACTCCTGTCAGCTGGCGGGAGTCCTGAGGAATTATGAATGCGGAGGCTAACTCTATGGCCAGTTCCTTTGAAGTTTGACAATTGGCTGGTTGGTACACAATGCTTAAGTAACTGTAAGACTCAAATTTCGAAAGCAATCGACTCCTCCGAAGTTTACATGAACACGAGATGAACTCATGGATGAAGGCAAGGCTGAGGATCTTAGCAGGGGCTTTAAAATGAAGTTGCTGGCGTGGCTGGCAGGCTGGGATACGAAAGGAGTGCAAACGAGGTGCGTATGCGTGTGTGTTGTCTCGATCACGAAACACCATACCGGCAAGTCTTCTGTTCGAAACAGATACGTTGAAGAGGGGTATTGGCATTTAGCAGGATTGGAATGGAAGTATTCAAAAGTCAAAGTGAAATGGAACAAACCGTATTTCACTGGTTGATTGTGTAACCTAGATTATCAGATATTTGACGCTGCGATTATTATAGGCGCGTAAGGTGACCGACATTGCATTTCCCATGCCGTTTATCTAAATACGATTTGGGATTTGGGGATATCGGAATTGTATTCTTAATAGGGTAACACGGTCCGACGTGATAGTACCTAGGTAATGGTGTTCCACGAATCGGTTGGTAGTGGATGCGCTTGCCCTATGATGGATGGAAGCAAAATAAGAAAAGCTGGAGATAATACGGAGTACCTACTACCTAGGTATAAATTGGGTGAAAGATCTTTGATCAAGGAATAGGAACCGGTGTAACCGTTGTAACGGTATACTTACAAGGTAGAGTAGATCTGCCAGCAGATGACCTATCTATCTAGGTATCTAGTATCAGTACCAATAATACCAGTACCTACTAGGTACCTACTTACCTATCATTAGAAGTACAGAGACTCGAGAGAGAGTCTAGACAGCGGTGGTGTTTCGAGACTCGAGAGAGAGAGAGAGAGAGAGAAGAAAGCGAAAATGGATTTGTATTCAGGTCTTTAGATGGTCTAGAACATGGTCCCGATGTGTAATTAATTAGATAAGATAAAGTGTTTCGATGGTTGGCCAAAATATAGCAGCTACCTACTGTACGGAGTATGAAAAATAGGTAAATATATGTATGAAATGGGATGATTATGCTTAATAATCATAATCGTGATTATATATAATTATATACCTATACTATATAATACTATATATACCATATACCATATACCATAATATATCATATATCGCCTCTTCTCCTACCTACTACCTAGTATCGTGATCATTTTCTCATGCCCTTAACCTTAATTTAATGCTTCCAGGTTCCAAGGTTCTGTTGTTATTCCTTCGGAAGGTCACTGAAGATCTACCGTTGGCCCTTAAATTCCTTGACCCTGCATTAACCAAAACCTTTTTATCCTAACAACGATAAACGAACCAATGAGAATTGATATAATATGAATGACCACGCTAATGTAAACTAGTCTACACTAGTCTACACTAGTGATAATAGAGCCACTCTTTTTTATGCCTACTAGGTTAAGTGACGCTTCCCATTGCCGATGTTCTTGGATCAACTCAAACCTTACCTAAACCTTTGCCTTCAAAACAATTGGGAATAATATTGAAATATACCTAGGTATTCTTCGTGCAACAGAACAGGACAAGACCATTTCACCACAGTGCCACACCGACCACGCCGTCTCCAAAAAAATATAGAAATATCTTCTTTTTTGTTTACCCTTGTCCGACGGATTCACACACCCTTACACATCGCCATTGCAGCATCCATCATCATTCACTGTTATCAATCATAGTGGAAAGGAGAATAATAATCCGGTGTACCATATCAACAAACCACCTGACTTGATGTCAATCTCACCGATACATTGATTCGAACTACGACTTACGGGAATTACGGATTATGGATGACAAAGGTCACACGTTCGGATAACCCAAAGTGAAGCGACGACGAAATTCAAGGAGCGAAGAAGATTCCTTTCCAAAAAGATTTGAAACTTGTGGAAGGGGGAAGAGAAAGGAATGGATGGCTGTTTCGGTCACTGGACTTCTCAAAATAATCTTTGCTTTCAATCTCCCAGTCAAGCAAGCAAATAACTTCGTCAGACAAGGACCTGGGCTTGCATCAGCCGAGTTAGATCAATCGCAATCACTTCCAATCCTTCTTAATCCTTCTTCCTATTAACCTCATTATTCCTTTTCTCGTGCTCTGACTCCGAAATCACGGCGATCAGTTTGAACCACAAGCGATAGTCCAAGCAAGCAAGCAAGCAGGCAAGCACGCAAGCGAATTCAGGTAGGTTATACAGCACGATATCTCATCACTTGCATCTTCCGTCCTTTACCCCCTTTTATCTGTTTCGGATCTTTCACTAGAGCAATTGGGGTCGAGCGAACTGCCATTGTCCCAATTCATCAACGGCAAAGTTTGAGTTTGCTTGGTGCATTGTATGCTCTGTTTCCCGCTCCAATATAATCTTGGTCTGTGCAACCGCAACCGCAACCACAACCACAACCACAATCATAACCACAACATAGAGAATTGCATTATTGTTAGCATATGAAATTCTCATCTCTTTACTCGTTTCTTATCAAATTTATTTCAACAACCCTTACCACGTTGTCGAGCTAACTTTACCCCTCAACTAGGACAGCCTTTGGATAACAAGCGTTCAATACTTATCAAAAGTTTCGTACCCAAGTTTCTAGGAAGAAACCCCCAATACCGCTTTAGGAACTTGTGGATTACTTATAACGAATCCTGACCAGCCATTGGATTCCAAATTCCATTGTAGGAGCAATTTCCAGGATTTGCACCGCATTACCGAATCTAAGCACCAGCTTCTATTGCATCACACCCTAGCAGTTTGTAGAGTTGGCGCAAGTACGTAGAGATCAAGAGACCAGGCTAAGATTTAATCGCAATCTAACCTTGCCTCATCATACGCATACAAACATTGGTCAAATAAGATAACCTCATCGGCGACCACATCACCTCGCCACTCTAGCTAGAATCGTACGAGGAGTCTGGAGATTCATTGACATACTTTACTCGCCAGATTAATATCAAAGCCTGCCTTCCGGCTCAGAGGTGTTGTTACTTCCTCTTCTTAGTAATAAGTATCACCAACTCGATTCATAACTTGAAAGTTAGAGACTCTCTCATATCCATTGCCATTCTTACCTGTCTTTCCCTCCAAGTTCATCAGAGACCTCACACTCAACAACCATTTTCAGGAAACTTTATGTGCTGCTCACTACGAACAGCTCCTTTGACTGGCTTCAAGTCGGATCATCCTTTCAGCGATATGAGTAATAAAAGTTCAACATCTCCGCAGCAACGGAGACAGGAAGCGATTCCAGTTCGTCCGGCCACTTCTTCGAGGGGACAACCATCGAAAGAAGAGTTTGAGATTGACAATCAATTGATCGGAACCACAAACGCTCTAGAACATGACAATCGACGCCAGCAAGAAAAGGATTTTACCCATAGCGTCGCTTCCAAGACTGAATATCAAAACTCGGATACAGGTATCATTACCGGTTTTCCCATGAACCATCACAGTCCTAGGGCTACCTCGGTGGAGCGTAGTCAAAGGGAGAGTTCCCAAGCCAGCGCCCCTGCATCATCCCCAGGCGTGGAACAGATTCAAACTGGTCAAATATGCAGGTATGGAATATTATTGCTTTGTAGAAAGTTATTGCTAACATTTAATAGCAATTGTGGTACGACTAGGACACCACTCTGGCGGCGGTCACCGCAAGGTGCAACCATATGTAATGCTTGCGGCTTATATCAAAAAGCTCGCAATGCTTCTCGGCCCACGAATCTAAAACGTCCTCCAACCACAGCTCCTATTGGATATCCAGGAGATCCACGGGAGTCTCTATTCGCAGGCGGGTCAATGTTACTTACTACCGCTGGCGCAACTTATGTTTCTGCGGATCAAACTCCCACAGGAACATGCCCTGGCGGTGGACGCTGTAATGGTACCGGAGGAGCCGAAGGTTGTGGTGGATGCCCAGCTTTCAATAATCGAGTTTCAAAGACCGCCCATTTTACTTCTTCCCAGGATAGACAAACAACACAAACATCACAACCGCAAAGCGATCAGTCTACGGATTCTCCATCCCCGATTGATGTCTCTTCCCTCCAGCTACAAGCACAAAACACTACGGTCGTTGTAGCCTGTCAAAACTGTGCAACTACCATTACACCGCTTTGGCGCAGAGATGAAAGTGGCCATACGATCTGTAATGCTTGTGGTAAGTCTAGCGATAATCTAGAAGCGCATACAGACTGACATATATAGGTTTATATTATAAACTTCATGGTGTGCATCGACCAGTCACTATGAAGAAATCAATCATCAAGCGTCGTAAAAGGGTAGTTCCAGCTGTGCAAGGTTCCCAAGCTTCCAGCTTTGAAGCTAGCAGTGCAATGGATTCACCAGAGTCCGATCGTGCTTCAACCGAAGAGGCAGTTGAGAGAGGCACCTCGAATTCTGACGGATCTGTGAATTTGGGTCTTCGTCTACGGAATGATCCAGGAAGAGCTCTACCAGAACCAATTCGGACACAAAATGGACACCAGCAGCAACAACAACATCCGCCATCCGATCTCGGTGCCTATACATCGAATCCAAATTATCATGGCCAAAATTTGGATTCTTTGACTGACGATAATCGTTTGCCGCCAATGGCGTCATACCCTTCGCCAAGCCAAAGCCGACTGTCCGTATCACCCAACAATTACCTCTCCCCTTCTCGAAAACGCTCCTTCTCCGCTACCGATATGGATTCCAACAACACCCTTACCTCAGAATCTACATCCTCTTCTACTCTACCCAAACGTCTCTCATCCATAAAATCGATATTAAATCACGGCTTCACAAACTCCGACACTAACGGTAACCCCGAAACTGATCTTAGTCTCCGCCGCGGAACCGACAGTTTAAGATTAAGTCCTAGCCGATATTCCGCCGCGGCAAGCCCAAGTCTTAGCACAGTCGGTACGGCCACCTATTCAACTAGCCCCTCGGGCAGCGGAGCTGGAAGCTCAATGAATAGTGCCAGGGACCCAACGAGTGAGAGTGATCGCGCAAAAGCGGAGAGAAGAGAAATGTTACAGAGGGAAGCAGAAAACATGAGGGAAGCTCTAAAGGCTAAGGAGCGAGAATTAGCCGAGCTGGGGATTGGATTGGATTAACGTTTATCCGCCGATCTCAACTCGCTTTTCCGGCATTAGATACCGGACACAGATAGAAGCTATGAATTATGAATGTGGGTCTGCTCTGTGATATCACAGGGTGATGTGCAGATATGGAAGAATACTAGATACGAACGAGAAATAGGGAAAGGCACTGAGTTACAATAGGAGTATGTTAGTGAGCGAGTGCGGCTTCGGGATCCAGGGCACACTCGCCACGATGGGAGTTCACCAGGTACTTTTTTCAGGGGTTACATATAATCGGAATGGAATGGGATACAGATACCCCTCTGCCGTTTAATGAATGGGGGCTTTCTATATAGTTAATTCAACATGGGGATGGCGAGAGGCGTGCGGGCTTTCTCTTGGGCATCTATCTACAGTACCAGATTCGGGGTTTCAGGAGTGGGAGAGAGATGCGCAAGTCCGCAACTCTAATGTATATGTGGAAGCAGATACAAGGGCATACAACTCGGGACACCGTATAGGCGGAGGAATGTCTGAGGGAGCGGAACAGGGCCGCAATAAATGTAGTGGAGTGGATTGAGTAGAAATTAAATGAACATCTTCTCAGCTCAAATTAACACGATGCAAATTTTGATATTCACGAAATCTATATTTGTATCTTGCTGCTATTGTAGACGGACCGACGTGCATACACACACGAGAATAATTAAGGAAATGCCTGTTTGAATCGCCGTTCTTTTTATTGCTACTTGGAGTCATTGAGTCGGTGGAAGAGATATGATTTGTTATGTAATACAAGCCTGTTCTGCTGGGAATCCATTGTTGTGTACCAAATGCATGAATGGCGGGCGAGGTTGAATTTGAGAGAGTTGAGGTATATGGGGTGTGGAGGGGGTTGTGTTTGAGCCATAAAATCGCGGATGAGAGGATGCGTGATTTAGAGGGAGATATTGAGGGAGGGTGCTATGCGATTAAACTTGTTCGGCGCCCCATCCTCCATCTGCTTCTCTGTTTGTGGAGGATGTCGTCAGTATAATGTATCGTATGCACGGCGGATATGCAGGCTTGAAAAGGTAGGGAGTAAGAGTGGATATTTACCTCATGTTCGCAGGTGGCTCGATAGATGGAACGAACTCGAGGGCAATATAAACGAGACCGATTATGCCGATCAGGGAGCCGGCAATGATGCGCAAGACGTGGTCATGTAAGAGGATGGATCCGACGAATACGTAGACTATTTTATAGTATTAGTTTTGTTTGGTGGTGGCATGGACATGTATATGGGGACAACGTACAGATTCCTCGGCCGACGAAGGAAAAGAGGAAGGATGCATAGCGGGAGACTTGGGGTGGGATTTGGAACTCTATAGATTTTTATTATTGATTTGCGCAAAACGTTTGGCAGGCTCATTTGAAATCGAGAATGAGGTTCGAGAGATGGATCTTTGTGAAAATCGGAGGTTGAGACTGGGTAGAACATGGGTAGGACGAACCAAGAAGAGCAGTGCCTGGAAGATTGGATGTTAGTAAAGCTCATGAGGGGACGATAGAATATAAAGACAACTCACAGATTCCGAAGATAATGACATAACACCCGATGATTATAGATTGGCTACGAAGCTGTTAGTACGTGTAACTTTCCCGAGACTCGCTGTCTTGTCGCATAAATGTTGTTACTTACAAGCCTAATGGGAAGAATTGGGAAATTCCACCGAGAACCATGAAAACACCCACTGCCAAATTGACAAGTCGACTAGAAAGAGTATACTATTAGTCTCATTTTCAATTGGAAACTCTGGGCCGGCGCATTCAATCGCAGACACTGGGCGGTCGGGTTGATGTGGTTGAAGGCTGGAGGGAGCTCTGGATAAAGCTTGGAGCTTGATGGAGCTTCAAATTGCATCGACTTTCATCATTTGACTATGCATAATCTGCCATAGTCAAACCCATCAAGGTCATAAACAGGTTGCATATAGCGTCAAGCACCAGCTGCAGCTCCCATCCCTCGCCATCGAGAAACCAGCCCCGCCCAGCCCTCCAATCTCAATCTCCAAGCTCAAGGTTCAAAGCCGCGCAACAAGTATATATAGGGCAAGTAAGCTCTGGGAAACTCACAAAGCGTCAGAGAAGTCCATCGTCGCTATGGTATAAAACTCGAGTCTTTGTATAGTTGTCTTGCGTTTGTAATTAACGTTTAGGGATTTCCGTGATTGGACGTCGCGATTGTAATGTGTTCAGTAAGGGCAGGGCAGAAGCAGATGAAGATCTTTGAAAGCTAATGTGCACGCACCTCACTTACCTCACCACCTCCACCTCACTCACCTGTGGTGGAACACAAAGATTTTTGCCAAGGCTTGGAAAAACAAAGGTCCGCCCATGATCATTGTTTGGTTTATGTTACGATTCTTATATCATCTAAATAAAATATACCCTATTTAATTTATTATATGATCTGGAATAGTACCCCGTAAACTACTCGCTTTATTTTAACCTCCCTTGAGCCTCGAAATCAAAGCCGGACCCCCACAAAATCATATCCTTCACCAGGAATTCGATATCAAATCCGTCAAGCAATCATCACTATGATTTGAGACTTTCAAGATTTGATTCGAGAGGCGCTACATTTCAATGTCCCCGAAACTTGGTAGTAGAGGCTCAGCGGAAATGGTGCCAAAATGCTCGTTTCGGCGGCAAGAAGCGTAGACGAATAGCTCACCGAAGCGGCGTTTAACTGGATCGTAGTTGATCACCTCTTCTTCCCAGAACTCCCAGGTACCAGAACCATCGCAATCGTTCGACTTACCATTGCCGTTGAATAGGTTGACATCTTGGGGTAGCTCTCCAATTGCTACATGCTCTTCGGAGAAGATCAGTTGTTGCCAATATGGCCCATAAGAATACATCTGATGCGTAGATCCATGATGTCTGCTTCCAAATTTTTGGTACACTGTTGAAAAATTGTTCGATTGGCTGCAACTTGTGTTGAAATGGCTGAACTTTGCAGACCACACTTATTGGAGCGCAATCCCCTGATGCTTGACTGAGGCTGGAATGCATTGCCGGCTTGGTGTACCAGTCTAACTTGGTATTCTCTCGAGTCTTTAAAATCAGCGTGAGCTACAAATGCAATCGTTAAATAAGACTCATGACTCTTTGATGATCCACGAGCTGGGTAAGAGCATCCATAGTAAGGACCCCATCCTCAGCCCGTGTACATGAAGACGGGCCAAGCGAGCTTTAGTATGCTCAGGGGTATTCGGATGACGGCGAGTATCTCAAAGTCTGCAGTGGCAAGCTTTTGGGGTTCAGATCATTCGAAGTATGTTGTAAATATAGATTGATATAACGCTTCGAGAACTGCTCACTTTGTGCTACTTTCTCAAAAAAAAAAAAAAAAGACCACATGGGACCAAGCGCAAAAGGCCATTGCTGTGGGCGGTTCAATGTTCATTAGTGGAGTCACAAGGTCTAGTACCAGCTTGAAACTATCTAGTGGTACGTACTTGAGGAGCCTAGAGATACATCACGCCCTTGAAGAAGACGGACTCCTGAGTCCTGCTTACCACTGCTCTCGAATTTTTTAGATAGCTCCGCAAGACTTCCGTCTTTGAAAATTGCAAGATTAACGTCTTTTCCAAGACCATCCACTGCTTCACAGTATGCTGCACATTAAGTGTCCGGAGTTCAACGGCCAAGTTGATTTCAACGCCAGGTCCGGAATGATGATGACGGAACTTGTTTCAAACTGCTTGTGCTCGTCATCGAAAGGATAATTATTCCGTCCAGCTGGACTTGAGCCGCATCAAACTTGGGGTAGTCGCTATTTTGCTCATATTAATTGCTTTATACATCGCGAACTCGGCCAGTCTGGCTTTGGGGCTTTCAAATTAATACTGCTGTAGTCCTTGGCCCGATCGTGAAACATAACTTTGCGTAGCGAATTGTTGCTAAAATTTGAAACATGTACACATAATCTCGATATGGTCAAGATTCAACATAGCGAGTCGATTTCGATTTCGATTTTCGATTGAGACATTGATCATTCATGAAGTTGTTAATTTCCAAAACAAAGTATAAGCTAGCAGGGATGGAGGAGAGTTGGGTACTCGACTGAGTGCCATGGGAGTCGAGGCCCGAAAGGAGATGGTCGGATTATATGAAAAGCTGGCCCACGAATATTGCCCCGACTGCATCGTAGCAACATTGAGTCCAGGGGTCAGAAGCGGGGTGGTCTTTATAAAGTGCATGATTGAGCTCCCGCGGCATCATGACTTCAATGATTCACTCAAATTGTGTAGTTTTCCCTGTAATTAGTAAGAGGGGCAAAATGTTTCACGACCTGTAAGATCTGAGATGTCGTAGAAAGTGGCCAAGGAGTTGTTTTGAATACATCCAGACCTTTGTCCTGGAAGAAGATGGCGGTTCAGTCTGTGGATCCGGCGGCGAACAAGTGTATAGAGCATCAAAAGCCATTTGCAAACCTATGTGAACTTTATACCTCTCCGGATATTTCTCCCATCAAGCGAGAATCGCTGGTAAGTACCCAAACTAGTGATGCACTTGCATGTTCAGAGGTACATTATTCACTAATTGAAAAATATTGATTGTTAATGGAGGACAAAAACAGATTGAGGTTGGTTCTCGTCCAATTGTTGTTTGCTTTCATTATGCCACACCTGAGAGTATCGATTCCTCTTTCGAGTAGTATTGGAGGCTAAAAACGCCATCGCGTAAAGATCGGGCTTGAGAAGGATTAACATAATAACGCTGGAATTTCCCGTGCAGAGCTACAACCTCATGTGTTCCTCGGTGAACTAGGGTTTCCGATGTCGATCACTTGAAGTTCACTAGGATGGTGTGCTTGCAGATTGATGGATAACTGAAGGCTATGTCGTCCTTGCTGAATGACACTGTTGGATTTCAAGGTAAGGCTCGAGCTGGAGAGATCGTAGTATCAATGTAACACCATCATTGGGTGATCTACCTAGATGAAGAATAGTGGGAAATTGGGGACTACTAGCAACAATGATGTTGTAATGCTTCAGTTATGCGCAGGGAAGATGATTCGTCGTGACCTGTACGTTGAGAATTGAGATGGAATTCATGGGAATACTTGTTCTAGATAGTGTCTCCGAAGATCGAGGGGGGCGGTGAGACTGAAGTTATATAACCGAAATGTCACAATTCATATATCTCATGCGAGATTCTCCTCCAGGATTTCCCATTATCATCTTTCTCGGTTCATTTTGACGTACTGTGAATCAATCCCCTCAAACTGACAAGTCATTATGAACGTAGTCAAATATGTGGAGGTGTTGAGGCGATGAGGATGGACGATGTAGGTTACTAATTCGCATTAACTGCATCAGTGTCATTGCTCATACTAAGTCAAACTTAGGTCTTAAAATACATGCATAAAACCTCCGTTCGGGTGCCAAAAGATTCTCGGGTACGAGATAATTTTCACGATAATAGAAAAGTCGATTGATGACAGGTTGAATATCTAGGACACATGAGAAAAGATTATGATAGTTACTCTCAAAGAAGTTACCTTCAAAGATTTGACTTCTCCCTCAAAACCTCATCAACAAGCTCCACCGCTCTCTCCGAACATCCATACGAGCCCTGATATCCCCAGCCCCCATGTCCGTAATTATGGACTACCCAAGTAGAATCAATCTTCTCCTTTTCAATCCTCACTCCATCTAGCCTCAGCGGCCGCAAGCCCACTCCATGACGAATAACACTCAAAGCCTCAATACCTTTTCCGTTCGTCAGAGCTGGACATAAATCCACGGCTCGCTTCATAATTCGCAAAGCTTGATTTGGACATGGTTGAGATTCCCAATTTCCCTTTTGATATGTGCCTCCTAGAATTGTTCCTCCGCCTGCTGCGCGCTGCATGATATAACATAATTCGTCGTCTCCATCATCTGTACCGGAGATAGTTAACATAACACCGGGATCATTACGTACGAGCACTATTTGACCTCGAGTAGGAATAACACTCTTGTCCATAACACCGCCAAGTTTCGAGGCTAGAAGACCGGTACAGTTCACGATCACATCGGCTTTATCGCCAGAATGATGTAAATCGGCGGCTTCGGATATATGGTTTATGATGCTGCGTTTGAGTACAGCACCGTTTTTTAGACATTGACCAACAAGATAGGATAGGTAAACGGGAGTATTGATGCAAACTGACGTGAATGCGGTTGCGCTATCCGCACCAGAAGGTATCTCATCTTTAGGAAGAACACGAAAATCGGGGACGACATCCTTAAACCAAGGGTCGGTAGAAAGTAACTCATTGAACCATTGTCCTATAGTTCCCTGAGCATCCTTATTGCGGTTCATGATCACAGTATCTGGTGTGAATGGTAAGGAGTCATTCTCAAAAGTGGGAGGATTTTAAGAACTCACTTTGAAAATGGATTCCAGCTTCTGGGACATTCTTCGCTAATCCTGCAAGAACATACCAGGTTCTCTTTTCCCATCTACAGTCTGATGCATTTGATACCCTGCACATTGATAATTAATATCTCATGTGATTCCGAACTCTTATCGGCTGGGATATGATGAGTCATGACTTACGGAAGATAATTTGCGCCAGCCCATGGAGATGTGTATTCAATATTGTAATCACCGGGCATATGCTTTGCAATAATGGTGACCTTTAAGGCTGGATTTTGGGATAGGAGCATAGCAGTGGTCAAACCAGATACTCCCGCGCTACACAGAGACGTCAGAATGGTTGTAGGATATTTTCTGGATGGGAAAAGAAATGATTGAGGAGGACAAACCCCACAACTACGATATTTGGCATTGTGAATATGAATGAGGATAATCTCTCAAATAAAGGATAGGACTCAAGGGTTTTAGAGAAGTGGACATCAAAAGTATCAGACTTGAAATAGAGAAGAAGTGGTGTGTGTATTGTGATACATGTGATACAGAATATGGAATATGGTTTCTCCGAAGATCATGTGGAGACACAGGCCGGCCGTGCTTTTTGTTGTGACAACCTGCACAACCTGCTTTGCCAATGAATATTTTTCCTAATATCCTTCTTACAACAAACCTTGTCTATTGTTTTGGTAGTTGACTTCCTTAATATCCTGATAATTATGGCCCAAACAAACCCTATCGTGGTGTACATATAGATGCAAGACACATGCAATGTGTTTGTTAAGTGCTTCACACCTCTTCTCAGCCTTACACAGACTAGACTGACCCTACACAGCCCCTACTAGTATCATGACATGTCGACCTACGCTTGTATATGGTGTAGTTTTTGTGGCTTGTATAGTTTGAATCCTGCATCTCATACCGAAAGTTCGGCTTGAGATTCTTCTGCACCACGTACTAGTGTATGCACCTTGGTAATAATTTCGGGGAGCTCTTTCTATTTGGCCAGAAATTACTGTTTTGCTTGTTCTCATAGGAAAGTGTGGAGTAAACCTAAACTTAGGTTGCTTCTCTCTTGTACTGTAAATGTAGGCTATAATTCCGAAGCAATGTTGTTATGCTGTCGATGAAAAGACCTTTCTCTTCCTTCTGTAGAGGTCGGCACATCCGTCGCAGGCTACCTACCGGAACATTGGTGGAAGAAACCAAAGATTTTGCTTCATGACTCTCAAACTCAACTGCTGGTATATCCTCACTAGTCCCTAGGTTCAGTAGTGCCGCTCTTAGAAGCATCGGACAGTTGAACTTTGAGAACTTTCTTAAATATCCGAATAAAAGTCACGTGTATAGCTCTTCCCCTCATATTATGCTTTTTAGGTTCAACACCAAGGTATATTCCAATCTAAAAGCAGACTGGTGGAAAAGAAAAAGAGCTTGCGGACCAATAATGTTCCTTGGAAATTAGTTCCAAACTCGGCAGGATGAGCCCGTCACTTTTTTGAAATAATTTGATAGCTGTTAGTACAATTTCTATCTCGACCAGATGTTAGTACAATTTCTATCTCGACCAGATGTTAGTGAATTTCTATTTGAACCAGATGTTTGTTACAATAAAACTCAACCAACTGCCCCCTTCATTCTTTTATCCTTCAGCCAAAAAGATTTCTCGGTACAATCAATACTTCACTTTTTGATTATTTCTTCATCAGACGAAGCTTACCCTGATATCTTTTTATATTCTTACACTTCTTACTCCTATCTTTTTCAATCACGTACGATTGGAACCAATTCGGATCTCAAGATGCGTTCAAGCAGATCTGTCAAGGTGGACGAGTTCCCAGAGCTCACTAAGAATGGACTGGTCATCAGTGAGACCGTGGGGGATGGTAAGAGCTCCTTTCAGTTTTTTGCATACCTGCCGCCTTCAAGTTTACTAAGCTAATTAATTCCTTTCTCATGATAGGAAATTGCCTCTTCCGTTCGTTATCAGATCAGTTGTATGGAAGCCCCGAGGCACATTTGAAGGTTCGCGGTCGTGTAGTTAAATACATGCGGACTCATCCAGATGAGTTTAGGGAGTTCATGACAGTGGGTTCGGCTAAACGAAACCCTACGAGAAGGGCTGCGGCAGCTGGCTCTGCCGATGCACAGAAGACCACTCCGGCAGCGCAAGAGGCAGCGCTGCAGGTCTATCTGGACAAAATGTCGAAGCCACGCACGTGGGGTGATCAACCCGAACTGAGAGCTTTCGTAAAGGAGTTTGGGGTAGATGTCACTATGTGGCACAATTTGGGGTTCCACATTCACAGCCCCGTTGTGGAGGGCATGTTTACGAAGCGCCAATTGCACATTGCGTTCAACGTATGCTCTCATCCTCCTAGAAACCATCCAAAAATGCTAATATTCGAAATAGGTGAACGCGCAGCACTGGTCCTCTGTTCGCAACGCCGATGGACCACGGTCGGGGCTTCCGGACATCAAGTACGTGGATGAGAAAAGGCGTGCTGCCGCAGAGAAACCCGAGACAAACGGCTCGATGGGGAATGATGTCGCTGCCTCTGTGCCTGATGTTGGCAAAAAAGCTGTCCGCAAGACTCTTGGTAACGGGTCGATGAATGTTGCCGTGAAGAAAGCAATCGAGCCAAAAACTCGACCTAGCTTCATTGGCAGCAACAGTAGTGTTTCGGCTCCCTCAAACACTCCAAGCAACAAAAGGACCAGAGAAAGTGACAGCAAAAGCGAAGAGAAGCTTGGAGGAAGCAACAAGCGACGGAATTCTGGAGGTGTAGAGACAAAAGGGATGTCGAAGCAACGAAAGAAATTATTGTCGCTTGTCTCAATCGGGATCCCGCAAAGGGTTTGTCTGGCATAGTGGTCAACTCTAGCGAAATTGGCCGTTGGCTTTTGATTTTTATGTCGCATGGAGCATATGCATAATGTAATTTTTTGTGGATTTGGGAAGGACTGGAATTGATACCCGGTATACCTTGACAATTTGATATTTTATGCACGTATTTTGGTGACCTTGTGATAATAGTAATGATAAGTTTGCTTTATAGCTTTTCCTCACTCAGTATTGTTCTCACCATAAAATCAGATGTATAATTTCTATATTTTCTAACCCATCATTAAATGGCCCTTTGATCTCAATATTTGAGCTTGAGAGAGCAAACCTATTCAATATTCTTGGAACATTTCATGGAGATTCTTGTTCAAAGATAAAGATAAAGATAAAAACAGATATGATTATACCAATTCAGACAACTACCCTCAACTCAACACCCTGAACACAGCCTCGTGGCCCTACTAAATATATGAGAGTATCACTGGAATTAGATGCCTAGTAGATGAATGAATGAACATATGATATTACGGATCCAACTCGAACAATCGCTTATTGATAAACCATCAATTCTCTGTTTCGGTATGAGTATGAGTAATATATCATTAATGACCAACTTTATTGGAGTCATAGATAGTATCTAATATTGGAAGTTCCGGAGATCATGAAGTCATGACTTGTAACTACCAATTTTGGGTAATCTTTTTGACTGCATTATGCGATACATTAGCCCTCTTTCGTATCAGAGCTACGAAGGAAGGATGGAGATCATACTCTCTGCATGGCTATGAGCGACGAATAGACTTAAGAATCGATGGAGGTGGTTTGTACGGAATATCATCACCAGAAGCTCTTGATTTAAGCACGGACTAACTGCATCTTCTCATTCAACCTTGATCTTATTAGTTCTCTTTTCTTTTCCCTCCATATGCCACGAATATCTACTTTCACAACATGATTTGGTTTTGATGGAATGATTTTGAATAAATTGATAGAGATAATAATGTCTGTGGTTTTGAGGAACAGAATCTCTCCACCAATTGTCAAATCTAATTAAATTCTGCGAATGAGGTATGATTTGCTACACACTGAAACTCTCTCCCCGATACTGAAGCTACTCTTCGACTTCTCTTTCCAACATCCACTTCCACTTCATACAGCGCAACACCAAGCGAGCTGATTTCCATTTCACTAAAATCGGATCTCTAGTGTCATTTGTATCCACATACAGAGTGTTTTCGGAGGGAATACTCTGTTTTTCGACCTCTTCCAATATCCATATATCGTCTTTGAGCACGAAACCAACATTACGGCCCGCTATCGCTGTGACATGGGATCGAGATCCGCCTGATGTCCTTAAATGTATCTGCATTTTTCCAGTCCGTTGCGTCTGGGCATTTGTATCCCGAGGACTCAATTTTGATGACTCTGAGCTTGTATGCTTTGTAGCAATCAAGAAAATGCTGTACCCGTGGAAACATGAGCTGAAAGTGTCCAAGAACAGCTACTGAAAGACACCGGAATTGTAGTTGAACTGAACGAACACCGAGTAAGTCGTTCAAAGAAGCCTCCAATCCCTGTGGCGATGGGACTAAAAAAATTTCTAGTTCGATACAGGGGCGCATCAGGCCAACAAAATCACGACTCTCACGTTCAAATTTGACAACAATATTCTTGATAGATTGAGGCTCTTCGTTATCCATATTCGAAATCTTCCATTCATTCCCACGATGGAGCAAATAAACAAACTCTCTGTTGCAGATTCTGAGAACATAGAGATACCTCTTACGCTACGGGGAGTCGGTATCACATTTCAAGCTAGTAACGAAGTGCGGTATTTTGTGCGCTTTGCCATGCATCACTTCATTCTTCATAACTTCCTCGAAAATATTCCCTAAGAGCTCCAGTGGTAGAGATGCCAAGCTTGTAGGCTTTGTGGGATGGACTTGCGAGCTTGGAGTTGGATTCAAGAAAACTTTCTGATTGTCTATTGGGGGATTCTTGGACAGACATGTTTTCTTAGTTTCTTCTGGTTGATCGATTTGTTGAAATGTGCGGTAGATGACGGATAGGCGTAAGATAATTCTCGATGATGACAGAGTAGATCTTTGGAGATATCGTGGAAATGGCGACGTCGATATGTTTTTGGATTGCAATGTAATTAAGTTATGATCGGCTTGTTTTGAGCTTCTGAGTGAGGTGTCTAAAGAAGAAGAAAAAGGCCAATGCGGGGGGAGCAAAGTTCAAAGCTTATATATCTGTCATTATTCTTAACCCAAGAGTCATAGGAATACCCGAACTTGAAATTTATAATATGGCTAGATTTGATGGTGATTCATCATGACCAGAGCCCTTTTAGTTGTGTAGCCTTGAGCCCATTTCGCTGGCGGGTTGTAACTTCTTCAACGCAAAAGTTTTGTAAGGCTATTTGGCTGGGCCTAGATTAGTCAAGCCCTTGATAGAAAAACGTGGATGATAAGAATGTAAATCTTATAACATTTTGTCACATTGTGAAGAGATTGACTTTTTGGAGGTGCACTTTCGTTTGTACACCCTTTCCAAAAAGGGGAGTGGGAGAAATTGGTGGAAAAGCTTTTTAGTGCTTAGAAGGATCAATAACTCATTAGTTTCATTTAGGTTAGATATTATGTCATTTGAACCTTAGAAAGATCTAGCCTAGCCCTAACCATCTCATTGTGGGGTAGGCAGGTAGGGCATTCAAATACCGCAGTTGGTCTACGATCACGTGAGTCACGACTACAAGTCTAGGCACTCGCTGAGTTTTGACATTTCAACACTCGATATTTACTTAATTTTACGCCACTCATTATTATTGGAAATATCGGAGAGATAAGATGTTCATTGCAAGCTTCAAGCTAAAAGACCGAAATTCTCGTATCGTGGTGGAAACGTCGTCACCGGAAATAATCTAATCGGGGAGGATCAATGATGAATAAACTCAGTTCAACTGACTTGCTAACTCTAGACCCTTTAGATGCAGATTCTAGATAACACTCATCTTTCATCTTATTGAAAAACCTGGGAGCCGATCAATGAATGAAGCTTCGACGCCAAGCCTGTGGGAAAACCCCCCAAAGTGGTAAGAACACACCAACAAATGATGGCCGAAGTTATCGTCCTAACTTATCCAACTCTTTGGGGCTGTTGCCAAAATACAAAATTCCAAGTTAGATACTCGTTAACTAAAGATGATCACATTAGTAATTTCGTTAACAATGCAAGTACTATCCACCAGTAGGTAGGAAAATGTAGTACGCTAGCGAAAACATGTGAGTAATAAGTAGGAGAACGGAGAAACTACGCATGGCTTGAAAGACTATCAGCTTGCACAAATAATCGTATTCATACCATCAGAAAGTCTGAATGTCGTACTACTGAGTCAGAACTTGAGTCTTAAAGGAGAGGTGTTCTAATGATATTCCTGCGGTATTTCCGAAGCTCCGCTTGATCATATCAACAAATTCTTTCACCTCTCTCTAGCTCATTGACTTTGTGGTATACTATTGGGACTTAGTGGATACCACCTGGCAAAATGAGCCAACTAGTTGTTGATTTGAGTGAATAACACTTCTTAAGCTGCACTAAGTGATTTGGACTTGAACTATCAAGGTTGATACGCCGTTTAGAAACTACCAATCTAGTGAATACCTACGGCTCCGGCATAGACTGATTCATGCTCATTTACTGGTATCGCCAAAGCTATTGCTAAAGCTATCGCTAAAACCAAAACGAAAACGATCGCCAAAGCTATCGTTAAAGCTATCCCCAAAGCTATCGCCAAAGCTATCCCCAAAGCTATCCCCAAAGCTATCCCCAAAGCTATCCCCAAAGCTATCCCCAAATAAGCCATGTTTGTCCTGTTTGCAATAGCTGGCCTCTTTTCGAGCTCGCACGTTCCACCCCGCAATATGTATATATATCTCACAGATTCCCTTCCTTCCTTCCAATCCACATTCTTCTTCATCTCCATCAATATTTTATCATCTCCCACCATATCCATTACTTCGCCAACATAATTTTCA
>NGKI01000014.1:1115325-1126173 GCA_002162615.1 Myriosclerotinia duriaeana | reverse complement strand
TTAGAGGGGTGCAATGTAGATAGATGTAGTAGGTTCAAATCGGGAGGTATTGTAGGTAGGTGCATGCATTGTATTGGAAACAGCAAAAGCTTTCATCAACTCAGCAGGACTGGACAGGATCATAAGACAGAGATGAAAAGAATTGTTTTTTTTTTAAATATCATCTCAAAGCGTAAGGAGAGAAACTCCCTCCCTCCCTTCCTCCCTCTCTCCCTCCCTCATACGTTATTGACTTGGCATTTTGAAAAAGCATGGCCAGGTGATTGAAAGATGTACGATATACAATGTACAATGTACGTGTATGGTAGTGGTGGTAGTGGTGGTAGTAGTGAAGCTTTCATACTTAATCATACTTATCATACTTATCATACTTATCATACTTATACTTATTATCAAGGAGCTACGTACGACCCCGGGACCCAGCATTACTGAATCAGAATCTGGGTGATCTGAATCTGGTGGTCTGGTCATCTGGTCATCTAGATTGGGACTATCAAGATTGAGGTTATCTATCTATGAAAGATACCTACGGAGTACCTACGGAGTACCTAGGTAGGTATCTGCTATAAACCTCTTAACCTCTTAACCCCAACACCCCAACACCCCAACACCCAAAACCATCCCATCCCATCCCATCCCATCTCGCCGAAACCTTATCTCATCCTCAGACCCATAGTGATTACATAATAGGCGTAAAATATAAAATCATTTAAATAGACCAATCAGAGGCATATAGGGTAGGACATACAATCACTATAGGGTTTGAAACTATTTGGTTGCAGCTTTAATGCAAATAATAACATTTTGCTTTTTTTCAACTTTTTTAAGTATTATTTAAAATTCAATCAACCATTTATATATTTTAAGTCAGATTCAGTATATAGAGTTAAATTTTCTGATCATTTTGATATATATCTTATTATTATAAAATTATTGGTTTAGGGAGATGTATATTTTTGAAAGTTAAAAATTAAGGTTTTGAAATAGTAACATTTTATTATTCTAAATACGTTTGTAGCTATAAATCAACAACTATAATGTTTTTTGAAGAATCTATTTATACTATAAAGATGAGCTAGA
The DNA here is from genome assembly GCA_002162615.1 of Myriosclerotinia duriaeana. NCBI lineage: Eukaryota > Fungi > Ascomycota > Leotiomycetes > Helotiales > Sclerotiniaceae > Myriosclerotinia > Myriosclerotinia duriaeana. The sequence goes on along the minus strand of NGKI01000014.1, from coordinate 1,125,093 downwards.
TTCTAGGATCTCTAGGATATAAAATTTATTATTAAAAGTAGTGGTGGTGGTTGATTTTGAGAAGGTTGGGTGCTTTAAAATACTAATATTTTAAAATATTAACTACCCAACCCCTTCAAAATCAACCACTACCACCACTACTTTTAATAATAAATTTTATATCCTAGAGATTCTAGAATCTAGTTCATTTTTATAGTATAAATAGATTCTTCAAAAAACATTATAGTTGTTGATTTTGAAAAGGTTGGGTGCTTAAAAAGCTTTGGAACTTTAAATTTCAGGCATTTCTTTTCGAACTTGAAAAAGACCCTTTCTATTCTCCTCCCCCCCCCTCCCCTCAACTTCTACTACCTTTTGAATAGTTCTAGTAGTTTTAACTATCTTCTATATACCCCTACACACTATAGAATAGCTTTTCAGACTTTTGAAACGTTTGATTTTACTCTTCAAAATACCAACAAATACTACTTTACTACTACCACTACTACCACCACTAATATACCTTCAACGCTGCTAATATAGTTTGTAGATTTATACAATATTTAGATCAAATAAACGATTCAATTGTATCTAATTTTAAAATTAGTATATAAATATTGAAATTATTGAAATAAACTTTTAATACTTATAAATTAAAATGTATAATATTATTTTAAATCAACCACACAATTTAAAAATTTAAATCAGATTTAACAAATATTATAAAACAAACACATTCAAATAATATAATTATTTTTATAATAATTTGTTAATATTAAAAAGAACTATATTTTTAAAAAACTACCACCAAAGTAATTTAAATTTACACCAAAAACGCGACCAAACTTTCTCAAACCCTTGTGGAGATAAACGTTCCCCTCGCTTTGATTAGTTCAATTTAGAATTTCAAATAAAAGCTATGCGTTTTAAAGTAAAATGGCTCAAAATGGTAATTTATTTTAAAATGGCTCAAAATGGTATAGAACGTTAAATCTCTTGAGGTCTGAAATTTGAGATTACCGAAACCCCCCTTTCGATTTCCGAACCTTCAATGCTCAATGTGTACCTACCTATCTACCTACCTACCTACCTACCTACCTACCTACCTCACCTACCTACCTCACCTACTGTATGTACCCTTAAAAATGTGTAAACCTTCCCAAGTCTCGAGGTAATTCCATTCCATTCTTCATACCCCATCCAATCCAATCCAATCCAGGTTTGAACCATAAGAAAAAAAAATATCACACATATAAACGCTCATTCTTCATCAGCTCGAAGAAAAGGTCTCTCTTCCCTCTCCTATTAATAAATCAAAATTACAAAACATTCAAAATCACTACCAGACTTCAAAGTCTTTTCAATTCATTTTCATTTCTTTCTCTTTTCAAACAGGAAAAGTAATCTACACCTGCAGCCGAAAAACAAAATTTAATCCTATACTACTAAAACAAAAAAACCTCAAAACGCCAGTATCCATCCATGCATCATCCCATTTTGATATCCATACTCTAGCTAATCCAATACCATCAACGCCATATCATAAATGCAACCATCGCCTTCCACACCACGCCCGCTCCTCCCTATTTTCACCCTTCCTCTCTATACACAACATCTCCAACCTACCAACTTTGACTAGGAGGGAACATGTCTTGATGAATCCGGATCAAAGTCCTGGGTTAAAAAACCAGAAATCCATCAAGGACAGTCCCTCAAAATCAAAGAAGGTAAATTTTCAATATCGTGTATAGAAAGAAAGGCTGAGTTCGAGCTGGATTGGTTGTGGTGTGAAAGGGTCCGGACTGTAATGTTCTATCCACAATTGAAAGTAATCAGAAACGCCCAAACCCAAACTTCATCGTATTTAATTCTCTGGAATACCGGCCAAGAAGGTAAATTGACCTCCTCCAGCTGCCCAAACTAGCTTCTTTCCATTGATGTGCTTGTTTTCCAGCTCTTCGGCAACATACACATCTGCCTCATCTTCCAGACCAGTCTGCCTGAATGTATTAAATCCCCAAGCATGGTGACCACCTGTACCTTCTGGGCCAAGGACGATGTTGTGGTCGCTGCCAACAGCAATGAATGATCCCTTGAATGGCAAGGTGATGGGTGTTTTGATAATTGATCTTTGGTTACGTTCATTTCGGATGATGATGTCTTCTGGAAGAGCCTCAACATCAACACCGGCGAGACCATCCTGGGCTTTGCCAAACATCAAAACCTCGCCCTCGTGAGTGAGTGCCAAGCTGGAAGCATTCCCTGCAGCCATCATCTTGATATTTTTGCCTTTCAGAATATCGACTTTGGTGCCAATTGGAGTAACTTCTTCAGTCAAAGTACCATCCTTGTTAAATTGACCACATTGACCCATGTTATTTGCTCCCCAAGAGTAGACCGTGCCGTTCTTGTGGATAGCGAAACTATGCTCTGATCCACAGAAGATGTCGACCATGGCCTTTGGTAGACCGAACTCCCGAGGAACAAGAGCATTCAATCTTGTACGTTCAACAATTCTTCGACCAAGTTGATTGTGTTCACCAGCACCCCATGCGAAAACAGAGCCCTTGTTATTAAGAGCAAGGTAATGGTTATTTCCGGCGGCGATCTTGACGATCTTCTTTAAGCCAGGGATGAGCATTGGAATCAAGGCCTCATTGACATCTTTGGTGAACCCCATTGGTCCATCGGCACCCTGCAGATCGTTAGTATGATTTCAAAAATGGCGTGGTGATGCAACTTACTCTAACAGATCCCCAGCCATAGACAAAGCCATCGTTAGTGACAGCATATGTTGCGTTATCACCTGCGGCAATTTGGGTGAAGATGGTACCTTCTGGTACGTTGGTCATATCAACTTCTCCGGGGGTGCTTTCCAATGGATTTTGTGCATCAGTGGTCGATTCATCGTCCGATTCTGCGTCAGCATCCTTCTCGGGTGCCTGCCAGCCTTCGGTGTATCTACCCAATGGTTTCCCATCGTTAACACCCCATGTTAAAATCTTGTTGTCCTTGGTGAGAGCAACTCCGTGCATACCCCCAGCAGCCATCTGGACAACTCCACGAGCACTGAGGTCGGGGTTTCTAACCGGACGAGAAATGGTAGTCTTTTTGGTCTGGAGACCAAGACCAAGCTCGCCAGACTCATTGCAACCAAAGACAAAGATATCCAAGAGTTGAGTTGGGGCGGTGTTGATAATCACCTTCGGCTTTTCAACTTTTGGTTTGACGATTTTTGGTTTTACGACCTTTGGAGCCTTAGGTTTTGGAGCTGCCTTGGGTTTTTTAGCGGGAGGAGCGGGTTTCGCAGCTGCTTTGGTGGCAGACTTTTTGGCGACAGTCTTTTTCTTCGCGGGTTTGGCGACAGGTTCATCGACATCTTCGGTGGCCTTGCGCTTATTAGATTTTGGAGCAACAGGCTTGGCTGGAGCGGCTTTGGCTGCGGCAACTTTCTTTGCCATGGCAGCTTTCGTAATAGTCGTCTTCTTGACGGTGGTAGATTTGGTTGTTGTAGTAGTCTTCTTGGCTGCGCGAGCTTGTGCTGCAACAGTGGGAGAGACCTTCTTCTGAGTCGCGACCTTTTTTGCGACACCAGCCTTTTTGGGTGCAAGGGCTTTCTTCATAACTCTAGAAGTATTTGCTTGAATTTGAGTGCTCTTGGGAGGAGAGGTTTTACGAGTGGAAACTCGAGTAGGAGGTGTTGGGATCTTCTTCGGAGGCATCTTGTAGGATGAAGTTGTTGAGCTTCAATAACGACGAAAGACGCGTTTATGTTGGTTATCGAGACGAATGTTCGAGTTGAAGGTGTATGAAAAAAGAGATTCAGAGTACGAGTAAAGTATTTACAATTCAATTCAAATGGAATCTGAAGTAATTGATTGAGTTTAATGAAACTTGAAGTAATCGTTGAGTATTGAATTGTTGTTGTATCGTACGAAATTGTGCGCGAATGTTCGGTTCTGTCGCGTTTCTTACCTAAAAATCAAAATCAACGATTCGACAAGGATAAAGCTATTGTTATGATCCAACCATACCGTAAACGACTTAGTGTCATGGCAGATGCTAACTAGTTTTTAGCCACATCCAAGCTGCTACGGTTCTTACCGCCTACTTATTTAGTTTAGCTCATCATGTGATACAATTATTTGAAGCTATCCAGCCACTATTATAACGACCTTAGTGGAGAAATGCGAAACGAGAATATGGTGTGCACATGGTATATAAGTTGTGTGGCGCTTTAGACTATGCCAGTATGGTGTGGGGTTATTTACTGTGTAGGGACTGTGTAGGGATTGTGTAGGGATTGTAGACTGTGTAGTGGTTAACCTTGGGATATAAAAAAAAAAATTCAATAAAAAATTTCAAAAAATTGAAAACCCTAATAAGTAATACTGTATATTATAATCTGTTGATTGATATGTTTTTTTTAATTAAAACCATATATACTACCACTGCACTACAGGGAATATGATATTTAATTAAAATAATCTAGTTGTTTTAATATATATATAAGATTTGATTAAAAAGTGAATATATTAGAAATTAAAAGCTTTGACTAAAATATTGTGTAGCAAATTCTACACTGTGTAGCAAATTATATACTGTGTAGGGACTGTGTAGGAACTGTGTAGGATATATACACCATATTTTCGTTTCGCATAGCTCCACTAAGGAAGTGATAAGAATTTCCTACGATAGTAACATACCTAGTAGTTCAACTATTAGCTAATGTACCTACAGTAGTATGAACTACCTAGGTATTCTTCCGATATTCGATTGAAAGTTTTATATATTTTATATATTTTATATATCATCACATGATTCACATCATCATACGACGACGATCACCAACGGATCCGGAAGTATCGGATTATCCGTAAGATAAGGGGCAACCTTACAAAGTACGTACCGTACGGAGTACTTCGTACAATTAGCCCAATTTTGGTTCATCGATCCACAACACCCAAACTTTTACTCTATATGGACCGGAAACCAATACAAACACGATCCATGCCATTACAGTACAATCATTACTCACGCATCTTGCTTTCTATGCCCTTGACGAAACAATCGTTAGTATCATGGGATCGATGAAGCCACTACTCAAATTAACATTTCGAGAATAGCTATCATCTTCGAGTACTACCGAGTCATCTAGTTCCTCTAGTTCCTCTGGCTCATATTTTTCATTAGACTTTGCTGCTAAATCAATAGAAATTGACTGTTAGCTCTTCTTCATTTACATACTAGGTAGGTATCATAAGCACTTGTCATTGGCATAAAGTCCTCTGAGCTACGTAAACTGCCGGAAGTGTACCGTGCCAATTGGTAGTGTCCTCGTCGATGTCTTCATCATGTCCTTCTTTATGCTTTCGTTATCTGTATTGTTGATCCATTCATTACTGTCCTTATCTTATTAGTAAAATAATGGCCGGAAAGGTCTGTAGCCCCCGACTACTTCAAGCTTTCAATCGTGAGTAGCTCAGAAGTATCTGAGCTTTGCGGTACGTCTGTCTATCGCAGTCTATGGCGTAACAGCCCTCTGGTTTGCATGTGGTTTTTATTTTCGATTTTGCCTTTGGTGCTCCTCAGTACCCCCAATTCTGTCCCAAACTGTTGTCTATATCCCTTCCAATATAGATGAGCGATATAAAATGTGGTTTGGATGGTGTGAAAAGGTTGCGGCTTATGAAGTGTATTTTCACTCCAGGTTTTACGTGACTCTATAAGTTTGGTGTAGTGACGACATCTCTTCGGCGCATTCTTGCAGCTTCGTCCAGCTGATCATGGTGCTGATATTAATGAAGAGGAATGCACGCTGTATATGAGTGATGACTTTAAAGCAAATGGTAAGACTTACAAATACTCGACGGGAAGGTAATATGGAGACGGTTTAAGGATCACTTACGGTACAATCTCTCTTCTTGTTGCATCATCCTACTCTTTTAGTTTTTTGAATCGAGTTCATGTTCTATAATGGCAAAGGGAGAGAAAAATATCAATCATTCTTCAGTCAAACGATCAGCAGGGGACAGATATCAGAACTCAATTGGAACGAAAATCCTTTTTCTGTTCACTTTTCATCACTATCCGCATTAATCAAAATAAATTGAAAGTTCAAATTATAAAATGAAGTCCGGACATCAATCAGACAAACCATCCAGTGATCTATCGTGGGTCGTGGTTATGTTCTGAGGGGTCATATCTAGAATTCATCAAGAATTAAGATCACGGAATCCCAAGTCTGACCCTAATATTTACAGGATTGGGTCTCGAGTAGGGACATCGAGATCAGTTGGTCTGAATGTTAACTCTGACCATACGGTAACGTCTCAGCGCTTTAGCAATGTTTGATGGTTCAAGACTCATTTTGCGCAAAGAGCAAGAGATGATGGGAAGGAAAAGTCAAGCCGAAGTCGAAGAGTATATATTCTCGAAGGATTAGATCCGCGATTTCAAGAGGCATATGGCTCACACTTCTTTATCGGATGCGTTTTAGAAAAGGTAGCATGCCTGAGTAAGGAATAATGAAATAGTAATATTTTCGATTGTCGTAATAGTGTTGCCTCTTTTCCGTGAGCTAGTCATTGCTATCAAGCAGAAGTAAATCTAGATCGTAGGAAGAATCTTGATATCGAAATTGCGTACTTTTAATAAATGTATACTTTAGGCGCGTGGAAACCAATACGATGGAGCCGTAGACTTCCTCCTTTGAAGTGGCGGTAAAGAGAGGGGGCAAAGGCTGGCTCTGGCGCTGAGGCGGGGGACTGTGCTAGTGTGCTCGCCGCTCGGCGTTAACTTAGGAAAATCCACTGCAAGTCGTACAAATAATGATTAAAGGCTTCGCCGACTGTTGCTGCGACATTTCCATTTATCTTCAGTGCACTGCTTGCTTTGGGTGCTCGCTACATTTATTATGCAAAAATGTATTCAACAATTTTCTGCATCTCCGGTCGCGTGTATCGGCGTGGAAAGGACTCATACCGAATCCAAAAGGTAAAGACTACGACATCTGTCTTTTATAGTAGGTCCAAAACTTCTTGTATTCTTTGTAACTTTCCTGGGAAATCAGGCTAAAACCGGCGGCTGTATATCAGTTGCGAAAATAAAACTTATGTCTTGAAAGCGTTTGCTAATTGATATTCCAACTATGCCTGAAGCAAAAACGCGAGTTTCCAGACACCCGTCGCATTCGAATGCATATAGACTACAATGAAAAGGAGAAGACAGTTGTCTATTAGTACTTCAAAGAAAATCTGTAGGCCTTGGTATGAAATAACCGCAATTTTTCTCTGGTGGCAAGAGATTAAACCAAATTCGAAGTTGGCATGACCTTTCAGGAGCTTCGCGCTCAGAACCGGATACACATGAATATGAAGCTATAGATTCAGTCTCATGTCTAGGTTTCCACTGATCATTTCCTCTAGATGCGAAACCTGACAACGTCATGGTGTACTGGAATCTAAACGAGCATGGCCAAGTTCAAGTAGAAAGGGTAGCGTTAACGAATCTCAAAGTCTCCTTAATATTTCGAGGTGATAATTGATGGATCCCTAACATAAAGAGACTAGGAAATTTTATGTGGCGTAGCCTAGAATTATAAATGGACTAGATAGAAACCATCGTATGTGTTTTCGTTTGGACTTGTGGCAAGTGAGCCTTGATAGTGATGGTAGAGCTTCTGCCAAACTTCATGCTTAGTGTATATACACTCTTACAAGCAGAAAGATCATGGCTGTCGACCACGAGGAGATGCGTGAGAGTGAAGTTGAGCCTTGATTATTACTCGCAACTTATTATAGTTATAATTCTCTTGCTATTTTTTCATAACATTTTTACTCGGCTAAGACCGACTCCAGTTCAGCTAGTGTGGATCGATGATCCTAAAAGTCTTCGACATATCGTCCAGTCAGAATCCAGCCCTTCAATTAAGCGGGATATTCATAGATGTATAAGGTCAAGATGCTGTTTATTTTATCTATTATATTCGGATTCTCTTTTGACAATCAATGATCTGGGTCTGCATCTTGTCCATATGAGATCTCTCCCCCTCACCTCCCCCACCAATTGACACTCATATTCATATCCTACTTCGTCCACCGATATACGCAAACTACAGCGTCTTAACAAAAGGGAAAGTTTGGCCCTCTCTCTAATATTTATGAGCATGGAGCTGAGATGAATAGATTGGTTATATTCTCACAAACTTTTGTGATTAGGCAGGGAAGTCATTCAATTTTAATTCCCGGCTAGATGGTCAGATACTGAAGACTATTTGGGGGAATAGATCCAATTATGTTACGTTATCATCGAAGTTATTACCAGCGAGAGAGGCTCACTCACACTTAACCCATATATTTGAAAATACAGGCTTCTTTCTTCACTCCAATTTCAATCAACTCTCATCCGGTCTTCTTTATTCACTACCACCCACCCACAAAACAACCACTCGTAACAAACGCGCTCCGTAAAAAAAAAAGAGGAGCAACGTCAAAACTCCACTTCAGACACTTCGTCATCCAAGAAAAGTCCCCCCTTCCTCACCTGCAAACCCAAAAAATAAGACTACCAAAAAAGAAATCCAAGAAACAAAATAACAAAACGATAACTCCCGTGCCATCAGTCATCGCCCAACCCCGTGGTCCGTAGGATTGTGGCTAACATCCGAATCGTCGCGATAGTAGTTTCATCACAAGTGATGGCCCTACTAACTGTACCAGAAGCTGATTGCTAGTTGTGGGTTGGGAGGTTGTTTGGGTATATAGTGTGGGTGGGGATGGGGACGGGGAGGGGGACGGGGAAGTGAATATGAATATGAATATGAGATGGATGTAGGCGGTGGGCAGTTGGGGGCGGTGGGTGAGGTTTTGTTATGTGTGTGGGTGTGTGTTTGGCAACCTGAGGCTAAGAATTGCATGATGATAGGTATACAAGAATTCTTTACGTTTTGTGGATTCTTCTTTAGTGATCATACTTTAGAAAATGTGAGATACAACCAATCTAGGAGTGCAGTCTCATTGAAGCATTTCTCTCAGATTTTTCGTCGGAGCGGCTGATCATATTTTTGGGACTCTGGTATCATGAACCCAAGAGTTTCATTGCTGCCATTCATACTAGGTGATGATGGTTGATTCTTGTCGCTATAGTTCTTCCTACGTTTTCTCTTTCCTTTTAATACTTTTAATATCAATACCTCCCTTGATACTTTTGGCTTAACAGATGCATAGCTTGAGCGAATGATTGGTCGCGTATTTAAAATACTTGGGAGTCTCTCATGAGTCTGGTTCATCCTGGTCGATGGCATACTGCGGACAAGAAAGATACTTGATTCTGCTCTGGATATTCTTTTCCCCAACGGGGATATGTTAGAATAAATTGGGTGGGTGGTTGAGGTTTCTTATAGGCACCGAGAATGTTGAGGAAATACTGTATGGCCATGCCATTGAAATGACGGTACTCCAAGGGCCTCCGTGAAATACGGAGGTAAAATGGAAACAGATTCGGTTAAGCCAATGGATGTTAATCGTATATCCTACATACACTTGAATCATCGCGTCAAGATATTCCAAAGATTATCCCTTCGTTGACGATATAAAGCAAACCCATTAGCTCACAAGTAAGATTATCTTTTTACAAATTACTGTGTTAGAAAGACATCAGATCCAAGAGCAATTATGGGATACTTCCTTCTTCCATCGCCACCTAGGTATTCATTCTTGAACCAAACGTCTGATTTGAAAAAAATAAAAAAACCTCACTCGAGGAATTGTAATTCTTACGTTTTTTTTT
>NGKI01000014.1:1070096-1114735 GCA_002162615.1 Myriosclerotinia duriaeana | reverse complement strand
AGCATTTCAATGCGCTATCTACCTAGTATTATATCCAAGTACCTTGAAAGTTGACAGGACCGTACACATACACACACACGCTACCTACTTATATACCTCTACCTCCACCTTCACCTCCACCTCCACCTTCACCTCCACCTCCACCTTCACCTCCACCTCCACCTTCACCTATCCACCTATCCACCTTCAATCTCTAAAACCACAAATATATTTACAGGTAAATAAATAGCAAATAGATCTTCTTCTTCTTCTTCTTCTTTCTTCTTCTTTCTACATCTTCTTTCCTACATCTTCTTTCCTACATCTCCTCTTTCTGCTATGACGTCACGTCACGTCACGTCCCGTACGTCATTCACTGATGTATATTGGGTATATTTTTTTGGGGGGGAGGGAAGGGTATGGGGGGGAGGTAGTAGGGGGGTGATACTATTATATCTCCATCTTCTCTAAAGTAGGTAGAGGAGGGCCGTGGATCTAGTACCCGACTTCGCAAAGATAGACGTAAGAGTAAGATTAAGAAGAGTAAGAGTAATACCCGTATCAAGTTACACAATCATCTTCAGCAAAAATGTCGTAAAAAATCTTTCTGATTTAATATTACATGTATATCTAATGTGTATATGTGATTTTCCATCCCATCACCCATTATTCATCGAACCAAGCCAGCTAGAGAGGGATCCATTTCCAGAACACTATTATAGCTGCTTCTTCCCCCCGGTATCAAGAGTTGAGATTTATCTTTTTGATGAAGAGCATGTCCATCTGTGTCCATTACACCATACATACATGCATTCATATATTCCAGCCCATCCACCCATACCAGTAGCACCTCACTTCTTAAACGCCATGCTCAAATTCCAATTCCCAAGCTAAACACCAATTTTCCCCAAAACGCCTTTATCCAGTTCTCGATATCATAGTGCACGGACGATAGAGAAACTAGATAATTTTATTATTTAAAAACCAACACAAGACTGAAGCTGAAATTCTTTTTCTGACCAGCCAGTTGAACCAGAAACCCCGCGAGGAAGCTAGCAAGCAAGCTCAACGACTAGATGGAACTAGTCGAGACCTCGATACCCATCATTCGCTATCGCCACCAATGTGCCATAGCACGGGTATCATAACATACTTCAACAAAAAGAAAAGGGTGTGTACATTCGTGTACGTGTAATCTATTGAAGATTCGGATTGGTCTATAAAGCAAAATTCATCGGAATGAAAGGATGAATAGTGGGAGAAATATAGACGAACGATCCGAAGGAATTGAACCTCAGAGTTGAGATCAGATGAATGCGATCAAGAAACTTGAGAAGCCTCAACATGACCACCCCCAAGCAATTCCAAAATCTTATTAGAAACCGCTCCTGGGTATCCTCTACCAAGCATTTCCTGAACAACCTCCTTGGCACTTTCTCTATCCTCCACAGCTAGATAAGCGCGAGTCATGGCTTCATATGTACTTGGTTCTCTCTTTTCTCTTCCCACAGTTGCGAATATCGATTTACTCTTTTCAATATTGCGTTCGCTGGCCCATCCATGAATGAGTGTATTGGCAATATAAGGAGTCATTGCTACGCCTTTAGAAGACATGTTGGAGAGAATTGATTCGGTGTCCGAGACGTTGTGGTTGGCTACCATGGATTCAAATAATGCTTGGTAGAGACATGCTTGAGGACGGATGGAAGAATCGGCCATGACGGCATCGAAAACTTTTCGAGCTCCTTCCATATCATGCATAACGCATCCCTTGGCGTGAATTAAAGAGGAGTAGTGAACAGCTTCTGGTTTCTCACCATTGCTACGAATGATATCGAGAATGGCTTCGGCAGCAGACATGTTGACAGGTTCGAGGGTAGCGTGAGTATCGACAAGTAATTTATAGGTGTGGTTGGTTGGTTGAATACCCTTTGATTTCATTCGTTCGTAGTATGCAAGGACCTTGCCCTTGTCTCGCTTAGTGGTGAGGAAAAATTGCATCAAGCTGTTGTATGGAGCAGGTCTAGCTTTGTAGTTTGGCATAGATTCCATTTCTTCAAACAATTCTTCGGCAAATTTCTCGTCGCTGACTCGGCAAAGAGCGTTGACGATGGTACCATATGTAACACTGGTTGGTCGAATACCTAGAGCGCGCATCTCAGCGAAGTAGAAGAGACAGTCGTCAATACGACGAGCCTTTCCGAGTTTACCGATAAGAGCATTGTACAAGAATGATGAAGGTTCGACGCCCTCAGTCTTAGCACGGTGGAAGATCTTAACAGCTTCCGATGCTTCATCAAAAGTCTTTGTAGATTCCTTCAAAGTTGTGATGTAGAGACCGAAAGTATTTGCTGTTGGCGCAGCACCCATATCGAGAAGTTCTTGATGGTATTGGGCAGCAAGATTTCGATTGCCAAGAGTTAGGCAAGCGCCAACCATAGCATCAAGGATTGAAACCCAACCATATCGAACAATAGGATATTGTACAAGTAAAGGTACATCAGCTCGTGCCATACCAAGAATATCATTGACCAAAGTCATTCGTTCCTCGCGAGCAGCGGCAGAAATCAATTTGGCATAGGTGATGTATCTTGGATGGCGACCAGCGCGACGCATATTTTTGAATCTACCCAAAGCGTCACTGAGCTTAGAACCTTTACCACGACCAGCTCCTCTCTCAAGCTCATCGGCGATGAGAGCTGAGCCTTTGTAATCGGTAGAAGCGGCGTATGGATCGAATGTATCCTCGAATGTAGGTGGCGCGACATATACTGTAGGTTGAAAGTTTTGTTGATACATGGCTTCTGCTACTGCTGCATCACGAGGATCAACAATACCATGTGACTTCATGAATCGGGTAATGAATTCAGTACCCTCTTCAATCTCATCAGCTAGGTGAGGATTGGCATCTGTAGCAGATTCTCTAATTCTAGAGAACATCTGTTCAGATTGCGTGAGACCTTCGAGGACTTGACCAGAACCAATCATTGCCACGGCGAACATGGCAGTTGGCTCAATGAAAGCAGATGAAACAGGCATTTCAGCGGCAGTAAGTATACCCCAGTATCTTTGAGCAGCAGCAACATCACCACTGCGAACACTCAAAGCCAGCAATGCCATAGTTGGTTTGGCAATAGTTGGATCAGGGTTGATGTTAGAGAATGCGGCGACAGCAACGGATCTTTCTCCCTTGTCAGCAGCACGCATAGCGATAGTGCTCATAACCATGGATTTGGTGGCGTTTTGTAGACCTTCAGCCCAGCCAAGAGCTTCCGTCAACATATCACGCTCAAGAAGTCCCTGAACGAAACCTTCATGAATAAGTACGTCCTGGAAAGCTTCAACATTTTCTCCATATCCTTCAATGATTCTGTTGTAAAATTTCATGGCACCATCCATTTTATCGGAAGTGACGTAAGCTTTGACAACAGAGGCATAGACTTGTGCGTCTTGACGATCGGACAATTGAAGTTTGCCACTGTCATCTGCGACAGCCAGCTCTTTATACTCATTGTAACATTCGACAGCGCTGCTCAAATCTCCTGATTGAGTGAAACCCTGGATCATGGGTGGAAAAGTAGCAGCCAATGGAACGACCTTGCTAGTTTCCATATGTTCATACAATCGTACCATATCTGGGACGCGACCAGCATTAGCACAAGCGGATATGAGCTGATGATAAGTCTCTGCTGGGAATGATCGATCCGTGTGGTACGAGATTGATGCGTCAAACAACCTGACAGCAAGATCTAACCTGTCATCTTCGGCAAGGATAGCAAACTCTAATTCGTTGGAAGCAAACATAAATTTGCCAGCTTCCTCCATTCCACCATATCTAACACGTTTCTCTTCCAATGTCTGTTTCAATGAAGTTACAGCAATGGATCGAGAAGCAATCAACTTGATGAGTGTGCTGTATGTGGCGGTATCTGGCAATACCTTTCGTCTAAGCATATCTGAATAAACATCAAGAGCCTTTGGAACGACTTGGATCTGATCAGCAGGAAGATGGATTGCGGCATCGAGAAGAGCGTTATATGCGGTTGCTGTTGGTTTGATACCCCCGACAAGCATTGCCTCAAAAACCGCCGGAATTTCAGCATGTCTACCACTTTCCGCAAGTTTGGTAAGATGTTCGGCATAGCTTAACGATTGAAGGTCGGAAGTTGAGGTAATTGATGTGGCAGGGCTAACAGGCGATCGTGATCGTTCCGATTTTCCGAAGCTAGTCTCGACTGTAAGAGCAGGTGACTGAACTGGCGCAATAGGAGGAGTGGGTACGCGTGCTGCAACAACACTCAATTCTGCCTCAAATGCAGCTTGATCCTCTCTCGACTGAATTTCCCTCTCAATAGCCGCGTCGATCTTTGCAAGAGCGGCTTCCTCCTCGGCTTCGAAATGAACTTGCTTGATATCATCTACCGCGCTAGTGCTATACACCCCTTGCTTAGGGACATCCTTCGCGCCATCACCAGCCACGATGTTGCTCTTTCCCTCCCCATCTACCTGAATAGAAGCTGGCTTCCATTCGATACATTTTGGGAATTGAGCTTTCTTATCCTCCTTCGCTAATTCATTTGCCTTCCATGCATCCGATAATACTTCTAATCCTTCTGGTCTGTCATGGACCACAGCCGTACCTGTTGAATTGGAGCTTGTGTGAAAAGCATTTTGAAAAGTGTAACTAGATAAACGACCTAGCTTTCCTGGACGATGATTTAATCCGCGACGGTTGCGATTTTGATGTGCTAAAGTTTGGGGATGAGTTGCAGCAACGACTGATTGAGCGTAACCGTGAGTGACTGATTTTGCGAAACCTTGACGTGCAAGATTCGAATAGAGACTGTTGTAGATTGGCATTTAGGGATGGTTTGACCTCTCAGGATTGATTGAGAGGAGACTAGTGAGAAGTTGATGTTAGCTTCTTACACGTTTGGCTATAAAACTTTCTTTTGCGCCAATGGCAAAAAGTCATGTATGACTCAGAGTTTTATATCAATGGAAAAAAAAAAGATACAAAAAAGCTTACTTCAAGATCTCAATAAGTCAATGATTGCAGGTTCATTTGACAGCTATACTGTCAAACAAACGCGCTGTTTGAGTTATGGAGAGGGGAATATTTAAAGGTAAAGAAATGACTTTGACTTTGGCTCTCTTTCTGGATGAAATCGAATTGGTGGCGTCTGTGAAAGGGAAATACCTAAGGTTGATGGTGTTGTTGTATGTATTCAATTCTTAGTTGAAGTTGGAAGAGGCAAGATGTATCTAAGATGTAAGATGTAAAATGTAGGTAGGATGTAGGTAAGATGTAAGAGATAGATTGTAGTAGTTAGTTTCTCTCTCTCTCTCTCTCTCCCGAGGTCTACTTAGTATATCCCACTAGGGCAAGGCTC
The DNA here is from genome assembly GCA_002162615.1 of Myriosclerotinia duriaeana. Taxonomy (NCBI): domain Eukaryota; kingdom Fungi; phylum Ascomycota; class Leotiomycetes; order Helotiales; family Sclerotiniaceae; genus Myriosclerotinia; species Myriosclerotinia duriaeana. The sequence continues at coordinate 1,109,363 of NGKI01000014.1, read as the reverse complement.
CAGGTCGGTCAGATAGATGACGAATGAATTTGATCTTGAAGGAAGTTGGATGCCTTTCGGATGAATCAACTACCTAACTTCCCATGCAGAAGATGTAATTGGATTGACCTGCTGGTGCTGGCGTAGGTAGGTAAGTAAGATTGATTTCTTTAGTGAACGGATAGATTTCTCTTCCAAGTTCCAAGGTTCTTCAAGGTCATCTGCAAAAGTACAAATAGGTAAGACCAAAACGAATAAAAGACGGGATAAATAAAGAATTCAATTGATTGTGCTATAATGCTATAATTCACGCGATCAGATCATCGCATTCAAATTTTGGATGGATTAGGGCTGAAATGTGCGCGTCAGTGAAGAAAAAAAAAATCTATGAGAGGAGGGGCGATAATCTTTCGGCATTGAAATTATTACTAAGTAATGCATAGAATTTTTAATAAAAATATGGAGCTTCAATTCCGATTTATATGGGCAGAACGATTTGACTAGTGGCAGAACTAAGGCGGTGAGATATAAATTACGGCCTGTCCCTGTAGTTAGTTCCTGTCTATGATATCAATCCCGGTAACACCCCTTGTCACTTGCGGAAATAAACTAGGGTAAAGCCTTTTTGATTATGGATCCCTAAGTAAAATCCAAGAACGCGGATCAATCTCTAGCGTTTACTCCATAAGACGCGATGATTCGGCTTTTCATTGGTTGATCTACTACTCGATAGGCACTAGCCTAGTACAGTATAATATAACCGTTATCCCCGAGTCCCGTTTCCTTAGCGGACGAACGGAGGATGGACTTAACATCAACATCAACATCAACAATAGAACCTTCCAAGGTTACCTTAGGTATGGATGGATTAGCTGGAGTTCCTAAAGGTTCCATCATTATTAGGTAAGCTTACCTACCTAGACTTCTAAAGTCCTAGTGTAAAATGCTCTCTCGTCTTCGTACTCGCGATCAAGATCAAGATCAACATCAACATCAACAATTATTTTAAAGTCCCCCAACCTGGACGTTACGGGATCCATCCGGAAGATACCTACCTACCTTCCTACTAGTATAGAATACCGTACCGTACATCATAGAAGAGTCCGAAATCCTTCAGGAAATTGGAATAATGGATAGTACAGTAACAACTTTGTTACTCATATTATTACTGTTTTGGGTTACGATGATGGATGTAATTTTTAAGAACGTGGGTTAAGAACTTGAAAGAAACAAAATCTTGAAATACCTACTAGGTACTTCGTAGTCTAGTACCGTAATATTCTACGAGTCTAGTAGTCTACGAGTCTACAAGTCCTTTTGAATTTTAATAGGTTGCTTGCGCATGCTCATAAATTCATAAATTCATAATATCAAAAACCATTACTACTAGGTAGGTAGGTACCTAGTAAGAATTCTGGAACCTACTTATCGCACACCGTGACGTTTTGTGACAAAATCACCGCAAAAACCATGTTTTCCTATACAAACTTAAAAAATTTATAACTTTCGCAATATTCGATATTTTATTATTATTTCTTTGTACATTTATTAGTAGATCTAAATATTATATAAAAAATAAAACTAATTATTTTTAGTTAATTTTGTTGAAAAGTTATTAAAGTTTAAAGTTGAAAATTTTCAAAATTTTTAATTTGTAACGCTTTTCCCATACAAATTAAGCGAAAATTTCGAAAAAATTCTAAGTTTTAACTTTAAACTTATATAACTTTTTAGTAAAAATTATTAAAAATAAATTAGCTTATTTTTTATATAATTTTACTAATTAAATTTTATAATAATTAAACTTTTTTTATTTTATTCGATTATATAATTCGTTAACAAAAGTAGAAAAACTTGATAAAATCAAGGTTTTAGGTGCAAAAGCGTTACATATGCGATGAGTAAGTCCCAGAACTCTTACTTCGTAAGTTCGTACCCGACATATCAACATCCATGATCCATCCATAGTACCTAGTACCTACCTAGGTACCTAGGTAGTGATAGCAATCATAGCATGGATATCGACGATATCGTAATTATAGTGAAAGGATCGATCAGATATACCGTACAGTAATAAGTATATCAATTTACAAGCAATTCCAGGTCTACAGAATAATAAAAGAATAATAAAGTTAAGGTTACCTATAGAAACAAATCGAAGCCCTAGAGGTTGATTACACAATTTATTACACTCCAGTGACTCCAGTGACTCCACACTCCACACACTTTTCAGCCTGGTCAACCAACTGCAGTGACCAGTCTGCAAGAAAGAAAAAAAGAAAAAAAAGAGAAAAAAAAAAGAGGCGTAAATCGATCCACTTTTTAATATAAAAAAAAACCTTACATAACTTCGTACTCGACCGCCGTAGTATCGGACGGAAAAATTCGATGAGTCAAGCATTTTATTCTCTCTCACGTGCACTTCCAAGGTTACAACTTATACTTCAGACAAAGTACCTACCTAGTAGAATTTGGTATTGTCTCTACCTAGGTAGTCATGTATACCTACTAGTACTCGTACACATACATCATGCTCAAGTAACCTATTGAGCACGTTGAAAAGGGGAGGATCAAAAGGAAGCTTAGATTCAATATTTAAGGGTATCTTCAACCACACATTTCCTTCCTTCCTTCCTAGCTATATATAGTACTGGTATTTCTCTGCCGATTATGATCCCGTCCTTGGCGCCCTCTCCCCCTTCTTCCAGCCTTCGATTCTCGGCTCATCGCACGAATCGACAATTCTTTGCATCAACACCTTCAAAGGCGTACCTCCCCCCAAAGCAACCTGGACCTCCAACCATGTCATGCTGCTGAATCTGGTGATGAGAGTGGTGCTTCCTCCTTCAATTGTAGTTGCGCGAAACAATAGCTTCACTATCTTTTCTTGTAGCCCAGGTGCGAGATATGGGCTGCTATACAATGTGAACAACTTCTCAAACACTCTGCGTTTTCGGAATATGCCCATGTCCGTTGGCGTCCGCAGACCAACAAGCATGAAATTAAGAAGCCAAGAGACCTCCAAATAGTGGTGATCATCGAGACTGGGCGACTCGTCAAGAATCTTATACATCAAGGGTATCTTGTCGACTTGCCATGTTGGCCCTTGAGAAAGGAACTTGTTGATCTTAGGATAGAGACAATGAAGCGGGTCGCTCAAGACAGCCACGGAATGTGATGCAAAAGATGAAATGATGGTAGGAAGTGGCTCTACATCGATAACCTTCTTCGCTGTCTCCACTATCTCGCAAAGAAGAAGCCAAACTTGTTCCTTCTCTTCGAATGAAGATTCCTTGAGTTTGGCTCCAATCTTTGATATATTGGTTAACGCCTCCTTGCGAACACTGAAATGCTCCGAGGATAGAAGCATAATTAGTGCTGCAGCATGACCGCCTTCGATAACTTCCTCTACATCTTTTGTCGCCCACTTCACTAATGCGTTGTGATCTTCCTCGGGCAGTCCCTCTAGCATGGTAGCATTTACTTCGTCTGTTTCTTCGGCGGAGATCCCATCCCCAGTGATTTTAGTATTGAGCCCCTCAGCAGCTGATGTCGTCGGTTGTGGAATCTCTATTTCATCGACTAATTTTCGAGACTTATCTAAAATTTTCCGAGCTGGAAATTTCTCAGGCGTCTCATCGACCATGCTTTTAGTGATCGACTTTATGGTCTTTTTGTCCTCGCCTATCTTTATGAAGGCTGCTAAAAGTCGTGCGATAAATTCAGCGACATCTTTGAGTATATCTGTTCCGGACTTGACGAGAAATGGCCATTGTTCGGCAACGGAAAGTATTAGCAAGCTTACAGCAGATTGCTCTTTATCGCCATCGCGGGGTTTTGAAGTAAGTTCTTCGAGCGAAAATATGTATTTAATTGGCTTGGCAGCACATCGTGAGATGCAGTCATCTAGGAATTCATGGATCGCTTTCTCGTTAGGTGTACCCCGGAGTTCTTTAAGTCTTGCGATGAACGTGTCAAGTGCTGAGACTGCGGTTTCAGTCTGGAAAATTTGATTTTCTTGCACAACTGAGCTCAGAACAGATCTCAGTTTGAGCAAAGGTACACCAGATGGTGCTTCGGCAGACAAGTTCAGCATGGCCATGAATGGAGAAACCGAAAGCCCTTCGGCCTTGACGAACCATCGCATGCCCGGTGAAAAGTGAGAGAATTGGAACAGGTTCTCTAATTCCATAATTCGGAATGAGCGATCCTCTTTAGATAGCCCGGGACTCTCGACAGCTTGTAGAGTTTTCGTGAGAGTTTCTGATACGTCAAACTTGGCATCTAATGCAACTCGTGGAACCACTTCATAATACAGAACTAACAACTTAGTAATTGCTTCTCGCTGCATCAATTCTGTATCGGATAACTTTCGAAATGCACTGATCACATCCTTAATAGAAGGAATACGTTGGCAGAATTCGTCGGTCAACTTTTCAGCAGCCTGTGTCCATATTGAAGATGAGACGACGGCGGCTTCTTGATACATCTTCAATATTTCCCGCATCTTGTTAAATGCAACAGAAAGAATTCGTATAGAGAAAAAAGCAATGAGATTATGTTGTTGATTTAGACAACGTGTGAACACCTTTTGCGTCAAGGGTTGAGGTAATATACTTTCCAACACGATAGAAGAGGGTGGTGGCAATCTCGCATACCGCTCCTGGTGCCCAAGATATTGAGGGATCGGAAGTTGCAGAGTAGAGAATACGAAAGCGGAGTACCCAATCCACGTCGCGGTAAGCTTGGGATCAAGTGAAAATGACTTCTTGGTAAAAAAGTAGCTTGCGACAAGCTCAGGTGCAGATTCGAGAATAGACAATAATAGCTCGCTTTGTTTTAAGCTCGACCAAGGCCGAAGATTTTGGATGAACTCGGATAGTATGGTGTTGCGGACGGGAACCTTTTCTGTGAAGCGATCCATCCACTCGATACTCTCTAGTCCTAGGTCAATATGGCCAAGGTCCATATCAACATCATGTCCCTCATCGGCATCGATTCCTCTAGGGTAGAACCCGTTTTGACGATTAAGAACACCTAGATTTGGAGATGTGCATGCGAGCATAAGAAATTCGTGTGCGATTTCGTCGACTGCCTTCTTCCCTTTGCTGGTCTCTTCATCCTCTTGATCATATACATAAAGCACCGCTATTCGTCCGAGGGAAGTTGCATTCACGATTTTAGATTTGGCATCTCTGGGTAGAGCATCATCTTGCAAGACACTTGATTTCAGAGTCTCCAAGATATCACGTATCGCAAATGGAGGGTCGTCTCTGATCTCTCTCGTTAAACCCATAACAACATCTCTTTGATTGAGCAGGTCCCGTTTCGCATCCGTGGGAAGAAACTTGATAATGGAAAGAAGGAATCGAAGCGCATTGGTTCGCACGGAAGGTTTCCTACGATCTTCAACTGCATCGCCGGTGTATTTCAAACTGAGATTTCGTGCTAGGGTCTTGAAAGTATAGTCTCTGGATCGGAAAACCTGCTTCGCCAAAGCTCCACCATCGTAAATCGATAATTCTCGGAGGAGTCGTAGGACCGGAGAAATGACATGTTCCTTGCTCTTGTTCGAAGTGAGACCTCTTGCAACCAACTCCAATTGGCGTTTCTGAAGTATTGTTCTACCTAACCTCAATCCATGCTCAGTCATCTCCAGTATATTTGATAAAGTCTTTAAAAGTAGTGCCAATACAGCTGGAACGGCAGAGAGAAGAGATTCATCGTTGGTCTGAGATGCAAAGCTCCATGTCTGCATGATATCAGACAGAAAGACAGCAGACTTGTCCTCATCGTCGGCGGGCTGTTGCGATTCGAGGTACTCTTTAAGAATGATGACTCGGGCAGAATTATCGGCGTCCGCTACGGAGAAGCTGTCGAGAAATGCTTTCAAAGATTGTATGCCTGCATTTCATGTTAGCTAAAATCAAGCACGAGATACTGGATGTTATGTACCATGTTTTGAACGGCCAGAGTCTTGATCGAAAGCTAGGGTCTGCTTCAATTGCCTTGCAGACTGTATATCAACAGAGGTATAAGTAGTCTTGGTGACATTGGATATCCTTTGGCGTTTCTGGTATGCTTGGTCTCCATCTTCAACAAACTCAGAAGCTCTTTTTCCCATTTTCAAGGGTTATGATTCGGAAATTTGGAGATAGTAGATTCAATCTTCAATCTCATTGCCCGAGGTCTGGACTTATTCAAGGTACGTTTTTCCTCCACCAGCTTCTTCAAGAATAATTTTCTTGAGATTCTTATCGAAATTTTGATAATCGGGATAACAATTGCCGATGTACTTGAAGTTGTGGCGCTCTTGGCGTGGTCAGAATGTGGCTAGTAATTTACCCGAAGCCACAGATAAATCTACACCCTGACTTTACAACCCTCGCTCTTTCAAGGAAGACTATCTAGTAGGTCCACGGGTAGCTTCAACTTCGATGCTATCTAGGTAATTCATGCTTTGCACATTCGAGCTTGGATCAAACAACCATGATCTACAAATAATACGGATCTCGCAATTGGCTTCTACTGAGCCAGGTTAGCTAATGTCTTCCAATGTCAGCACTTCTTCCACCGACCCCGCGACGCGGAACCCAACGAGTATCTCACCTCCGCCAAATTAGTAATGGCAGCTCCGAAGATGGGACTGCGTTTACAAGCAGACCAGTCACTTCGTGCTCAAGCACAGGAACTGCTCAGCACGATCCGGCACCTTTGAAAGTCCCTGTTGAGAGGCGCTGCAATCTTTGGACACACGATGAGGCTTTCTCGAAAGAAGAAGTTATTTTGAACCTGGACTTGTTTCCGGATGTCAAGGCTGGGGAGCTCATGGCAATCGTAGCCCTCAAAACAGACTCTGGACTTCGCGACTTTCAAGACAAATCGACGGTGAATAAACCAGATATCGATAGCGCAACGTCTTCCAGACAGTTTGGGAAGTACATTTGGAATCAAACTGGCCATGGCTATCGTGGAAAAAGCTCTAGGCATGATGTGGGCTTTGGCAAACGTTATTTGTTCCTCGCCAAAGATATGCCGAAGGAATTGAAGCTCAAACAGCCCGCACTGGAGGTATCTCTTACTAAATCAATCGCCGATATATTCAATTTGAAGCATCGCTCGAATGTCCTTCTTTGCACAGTACGTTCCACCGGCGTTTGTATCTAAATCTACTGCTAATTATGATGGTCCACAGACCGATCCAGACACCAGTTCTGCTTCCCATGTCGAGATGTCGTTCAAGGACGAATACCTTGCTCGGTCAGACATGTGGAGATTAACTGTGGGCGAAATGGTGAATAAAGCCGTCTATAGAGGGCAAAAGATATTGTTCATGGGCACGATTAAGGCACAAGTTACTGCCGTTTATATTGGTGGCCGAAAGGTGCAGTCTGCCTTCTTCTCAACAACTACCAAACCAGTGTTCCGGAGCGAATCGGCGCGTTACGTTCTTTTCATTCAGATGTCGAGGGAAATGTGGGATTTTGACTCCGAAGGTTCAGGAGAAATAATGTTTAACAAAGTGGTGAATGGCTTTCTACCAGCATTGTTCAAGAAGTGGGTCCAGCTTAAAGTGAAGCATCTAGTCAGTATAGTGTTATTTACAAGAGTTGAATATGATACTGGACTGGCTTCTGAGTTGGCAAGATCCTCTCATGATACGGCTTACCACACTGGTGTGCAGACTGATGGCAGTAAGAAGCCATACAAGGATTTCTATCGAGTTGTTGTCAGTGAGATGGCAAGTGGAGAATGGACAACGATTCTATATCAGTTGAAACGCGAGTTCAAATTCTTCCGCAAAGATATTTCAATGCATCGGATTGAGTTGGTCACAGCCTTGGGGACCCCTTCCTCAGCTACGAATAAAGGTACTCTTGGAACACGTATCGAGGCCGAGCCTTCCCTTGCCATGTATGGAAACGTTCTCGAAGCGATCGATCTCGCATCAACCCAATTCGCGCATGATTATATTGATCGGGACCTTGTTAGGACTGGAATATCCATTGTTGTTGTTACTCCCTGTGCTGGACTTTTTGAAGTAGATTATGAAACTCTCCGAAAGACCACAGAAAGTCTCATTGGCAACGGCATTGGAATTGACCTTGTTTGTCTTCCAAAAATGCCACTGCACTCTGTGCCCCTTTTTCGATACAGAAATCCTAGATATGCTACATTTCAAGAGGCATTACACTATAAAGCTCTTCGCAGCGAGGACAGCACCCCACGTCAGACAGCTCCTATGTTCGGGAGTTATTCGTCCATGAACGGCTCGCTATCCCCGCCAAAGACTCGTGATAGAGCTTTCCAGAATTCATTATCCAACAATCGACAAGACCCTAGTGAATGGAGCTATGCAATACCCCATTGGATTGATGTATCCTTCTGGACGGGAGCATCTCAAGATCTTCTTTCTACGCATCCTCGGGCTGACTCGAAACTTTTCAAAAAACGAGTAGCCGAGTCCTCAAGCGATTTTGCGATACGTTGTAAAATGTATGAAATGGAAATGGCTAGTGTCATGGAAAATGCGATGACTGAGATTGCCGTTCCGCCTCTGCAACTAGATGTTGTCTTTCCCCAAATGTTGATTCAAGATTCTGGTGAAGCACCGGGTTCTGGAAAGCACCCGAATAAAAATACTTGGGAACGCGCGAAGTTGCAGTTCAGCCTCTCAGAGTTTATTAACGGGCCATCAAAACCTGTACTCGATCGGCATGCCACCCAAGTTGAAAAGAAATTCATGAAGGCACTTGATGCATATGACACCAGCCACTCAGAAATAATGGATAACTTTAATGGCCCACGACATAAAAGCGCGAAGACACCCTTTAAACCAGGAAGTGAAGAAACCGTAAGAAAGGTTCTTGCAAATGATTCTAAACTTTTTGGTACCTCTTTCACTGATGATAGTCCAACCCCAAGAAGCATGAATCTGATCGCTGGTGGGAAGGTGGGAAGAGATAAGCAAAGCTTGCAAAGGAATGATCCAGTGCTACCGCGTAAGAGCAGTGTAAGTAGCGCCATGACTACAGTGAAAGTCCCGGCTGTACGACCTACGAAATTGAATCGTCAAATAAGTCTAGGCAAATACGGTTTTGGTATCGCTGCGCCTAAGGGCGTTGCAGCTCAACTACACACTGAGAATGCTAGTGTGGCAAAACCGGTTTCTACTTCGTCAAATGAGTCTGACCCAAAGAAGAAGAACACTTTCACGATCGCAAGCCATTTTCTTAGCACTCCAATGAATCAGGATCGACCTGCGTCATCAAACAGTGAAAAGTCAAAATTGAGGTCCGATAATAGTTCCATCGAGAGCAAGCGAACGAGTGAACCGGGGGTTGATACGAGTCCTTCGATACGCCCCATGACCATCAAAAGCGCACTTCAGTCTTTGGATTCCACAAACCAATTCAAATCTAGATCTGTTTTGAGCTCTTTCTATGAAGGGATGAAGGGTGATGAAGATGAGCCCAGCAATTTGCAACAGCTAAGAACCAATGATAATCAAAAAATGATAAATTCAAAAATTCTCGCGAAAGCGGTTCCAGAACTACCAGCAACTCTATCTCCGACTACTGCTCTATCGCCATGGCTAAGTGTGTTGAATCCCTCAAACCCTACAGAGAATGATGCAATGGGGAAAACTGTCTACAGAAGATGGCAACATGTCTTCCCCAAGCCAATTCTCACTAGAACAATGAAGTGGAAATCTCTCTGTTCTCCTGCATCTGTCCCATTGACGACCGAATCATTTCCTACAAAGTTTCAACTTGAAACGGAATATCAACAAAAGCCATATAACATCTCACAAAACTCTGAGGATGAACTCAGCGAAGATCCAAAGAATAGAGAGGACTTTTTGAGGGAGCTAATTAGTTTACGACTTTCCCAGGGGTTTCAAATAGTTATTGGCCCAGGGGTAGCCGAGGCATTTGGACAGAAGTCCTTGAAGATCGCCAATGTTTTCGACCCTGATCGTATTGCTGAGGATGGAGCCAGCGTATTCATGTCGATGGGAAACATAATCCACCAATTATCATGTGTAAATGGCACCGAGATTGAAGTCAATATGTTCGTTCGAAAGCCGACAGCTTTGACTACACCTAGCCCAGGAACATTGAATCCATCTGGATACTATCCGGCGATCCGAACCACTCTGGGCGATACTTATGAATCACGCAAAATGACGTTGGGGCGATCAAAGGATGAATACAATTGGAACTACGTTGACTCTTTCATTGCGGGGTTTGAAGACGATATGACGGAACATCTCCGATTCTGGCGTGCAAGGTTCGTCTTGATACCTGTGGTACGCCCGACGCAATCTCGACGTGACCATATGAGAGGTGAGGACAACGAAGAGGAAATCCGGCTAGAAGGTATCAGGAAACTCACACAAATGTGGCAAAGCCACAGATATGTTCCGCCTTCAGAGCGTCGCTTCCAGAGTCTTGCTTCTAAAAAAATAAAAGATGCGAACCCTCTGGACATCGTATATAAGACTGAGGATCCATCTGTCGTGGTTAGCGCTGAACTCGAAACCTTGCCTCTCGTTGAGACCAGTGAAAGTACAAGTAGACGTGGGCAATTACTTGGAAGAGATCGTTTCCGAAAATCAAAACTCGATATCGCCGCCCTGGCGGAAGCTATCCAAGCTCCTGTTGAAAAGGGCGGCGTTCGCATGCAAAATAGAAGATGGCATTTCCGCTTGCATTACAACTGCTTTATTGGTTCTGATATGACGACCTGGTTGCTTGAAAACTTCGAGGACATTGAGGACCGCGATCAGGCGGTCGAGTTGGGCAATTTACTTATGCTTGACGAGACCCAGAGGCTGAGAGAGAAAGAACCCGGGAAGGATAGAGATAGAGATGCAGGAATATTTGTCCATGTTGAAAAGCGCCACCCTTTCCGAGATGGACAGTACTTTTATCAAGTTACTGGAGAATATGCCAAACAGCGACCAGATAGCCGTAGTGGTTGGTTCGGTTCTCGACGTCGCGAAAATTCTGTGCCTTCGACCCCAATGTCTGATGCCATGCCTAAAGACTCTCCCCGACCAGATAGAGCCAAATCCAGCTCTACGCAAGACGATAGCTCAAATGACTCGGGTTTGCCAACTCCAACAACAAATGGGGGGAAAAGGCCCAAAGTCTCACTAAGTAAAGTTATGAAGTATGATGTTGATCATCGGAAACGCTCGTATCGTCCTGAGCTCATAAATCTTCACTATGATCGTCTTCATAATCCTGATAATTGTTACCACATTCGGATCGACTGGCTCAACGTCACAGCCAAATTAATTGAAGATGCTATACATACGTGGGCAACAACTGCAGAACAACATGGACTACGACTAGTTGAAGCACCAATTGGCGAGGCATGTTCCATTGCTTCAGTTCATCCTTTCAGAAGCCCTTATTTAATTGAATTGGCTTTACAGCCTCCGGCTCAACAGCCCCGGACGTACTTTGATGTCAATTCCTTTACTCCGCAAGTGCAAACTTCCCAGTCTAACCGACATTATTATCAAAAAGCGATCATGAAAAAGTTTAATTTCGTTCTTGACATTGAGGCTGCGAAGAACTTTCCAAGCAACGTTGATGTCACTTTTTCGTGGGGTCGACCGGATTATACCTATACCCAGTACATTCATAGATCCGGAGTACTCCTTGCGCAAATTACAGATGAAGGCAATTTTCTTCTTTTAGCGAACCGACTATACAACAATAGGACTGCATCAGCCAGAGATGCAGACAAATACATGAAGGTGGATCATCCCGGTGCCAATCGCATGGGACCCAGTCCCATCACGAACAATCCCGGCATTGCTGCAGGCACATCCAGTCCATTTCAATCACCGATCCTACGCGCGGCTCATGCCCCATCTCCGCTTCTCCGTGCGACCCACCCCCTCTCCCCTGCCTTACGGGCTACAGCTGATGTACTAGGTCCTTCTCTAACCAATTCCAAACTAGCTGCCATTGGTAGCATTGGTCCTGATACCATAAAAAGCGAACTCGAAGAATTCTGTCACAATAGCTGGAAATTAGAACTTTTCTACAAAGAAGTTTTTGAAAAGGTGACACCGCCTCATGCAACGCCACCGACGCTTAGAAGCCCTTTCCCGACTATGCTTCTCGATGCAAATATTCCGACGCTAGGATTACCACCGGGAATTCTGGCGAGAGATGGAAGGGATAGTAGTCCGACGCCGATGAGATTAGAGAGGGTACAGGGTGTGGGAAGTAGTATGCCAGTGCTTGGGAGGAGACCAAGTGTGCAGATGAGTATTGGGACTAGTGCGAGTGATATGTCGAGACAGGAAAGTCCCAGGGGAAGTGTAGCTGAAGGTTAATATGTCCAGGAAATGCTTGGTTAAACAGTATGAGTTTCGTTTCAGGCTACGGGAACTATCTCCTGGGGTATCGGGTTTTCTGGAGTATTTGCATATCCTTGGAGTCGGGGTCATACAATATGTGGAACTGGGATGCGAACTGATGTTCTATTTCTACTTATAAGGGAAATGGTAGAATATTGCGCGCATATCTCTTATGACACTAAACGTGTAAACGAGATTTGGGTTCTTGGGGGAAATGAGAATATTCAATGATCAAGATTCAAGACTTCTTACGATCAATACCATCTCACATCATCATCGTAATCCAATGAAGTTTATTAATATCAACTCGACATTGGTTACATCAAGTTGGCATGGTTTCTAAGTCCATTTCCAAATAAGTAATCCGATTCTCATCCTGATCGATAGCACTATCTTAATCCAAGTTTTCAGATGAATACTCTTCAATACCTGTTTGAAACCCTAGCACTCAATACTATTATCGTCCCATTCCATCAATCACTGGAACCCTCGCCTTTCTTTCTCTTGGATATCTGACACAGTTTGTTGAATATTCTATATGAATGACTTGAATCTGCGACCTCAACACTGTCATTCTCACACCCAATTCTCACTATTAACTGCACTGAATCTAACCCTGATATCGTCACATTTTTGCCCTATCACCCCAAAATTTTACTGAGTTGTTTCTAATTTTTCCAAGTTGTTGTCTTTCTTCTCTTTTGGAGCTTGTTGGATGTCTTTAGGAATCAGATTCTGCTGAGGGTTATGCCAGTGTATAAGAGGCTGAGAGAGGTTGATTCTGATACTGCTATTGTTTTGTATTGACTTGGTTTGTATTGACATGGTTCGTTGTTGAGGGTCGAGTTGGGCTGGGGGCTGTATTTGTCTGGATGCGTGAGGTTGGGTGTATCTCAATGTTTAGATCTGTTGCAATATCTAAGTGCATCTCAATGTCTAATAAGATTGTTTCAAGGTTTCAAATTATCTGATTGTTTGAGGTTATCGGATTGTCTGATGTAATCTGGACTTGTGAGGTCATCTCAATGTCTGGCTTTGTTTCAATTCCTGAGTTCATTCCAACATCTTCAACCATTTCAAGATCCAACTCTATTTGAGCATATGATTTCCTTTCAACGTGCCAAAAGAATCACGATTGTTCAAGTCAATTTCAGGTTCTTCCAAGCGAGCGAAATGATGCACGAGGTGTCAAGTATCTTTACAACCCAAAATACTATGTCGTTCACTCTCGTCCTATACTCATTGAAAACAGTCAAACCTGCTCACCAAAATTTGTTTTGGAATTGTAGACTATCTATGTTCAATATTATGCTCTCGATACTATATAATTAAAACACTGCTTGAGAAAATATGAAAGATAATTATAATCCGACTCCATGCTCCTTCGCAATATACTCACTCGCTCATCTTGAAATGGCAATATACACAACTTCAACGCTACAGAAGAATTGATGAAAGAAACTGCCCATCACTCATCCCCTTAAACCCCTCATCCCTTCCTCGTAAGATTCCCCGCGACCGTCTCATTAGACATCGCATGGACAACCCCACCAGCACCCACGGTAGGACCTACCCCCGGCAACGTAAAATCCGGAAAATTCGGCCACTCCCCCAACCTGGCAGGGTCCCCTCCAATCCTCACCCATTGTCCTACACTAGGCGTCGCACCATCCAATACAAAAAGCATGGCCCAACTAGGCGGGTACACATGTGCATTAGGTGGTGTGGTGATGGTACAATGAGTATTGGCCGCGGTGCCGGTACAGGAAAAGGCTGGGAAGAATGTTCGTTGGCCGAAGGAATTTCCATGAGTAGCGCCTACGGCGGCCATGAGGGAGACGCGAACGGTGGATGGATTGCCTTGGTGGAGGATGGCGGTGATGGTTATGGTGTCCCCGTAGCCGAAATCATTGCCATTTGCCAAGGTGAAGCTTGGTTGGGTAGCACCGTTTAATAGATAGGGGGGTAGAAAGACTTCGACACGGTATTCTTGGGGAAATCGAACATCTTCTGGGTCACTACCTGTAACTAATACTCTACCGTCGGGGAGAAGCACAGCTTCATTGTGGTACAGACGGTCGATGGTTGTGTTGGCCATAGAAGACATGCGAAAGTTGAGAGGCTTAGAGGGATCGTAAAGAACAGCGTTGAGGTTGGGCTCGGTGGCAAGTCCAAAGCCGGCAAATCCTTGCTGGCCACCATTTATAATGAGGAAAGTGCCATCGGGGAGGGCTACCATGCTTGAAATTACTCGTTTTGAAGGCTGGTAATTTCCATTTAGCGATATGTTTCTAAGTAGGAACATAGGGGAGAAAATTTACCATGCGCTCAATCGTCCAACTTGCACCAGCTACCTCAGGCTGTAGAGATACGCAATTGTCCAACGCAATCTCTGGACCAGGTGTAGATCCCCCACTACCAGAGAGAGTCAGTCTTGTTACGGAAAAAGATTTAGGCGGAAAACAAAGAACCAAATTTTATTGAAAAAAGAATTGATATCTGGGGAAACAAGAGAAGTGTGATTTCTAATCGAAAAACGAACCAAATCATTACTGTAAGAGGCTCTGTGTAAGGCGCACTTTGAGGCATCAATACAGCAGTACCTTCCATGGGGTATGTTCTACCACCCAGGAAATTATTGACCGCAGCAGGAATATTTGGCAATACTTTCTTAGTCTGCAAAGTAACCTCGTCTAAAATTCTCGCCTCGTTGTAGTATGCAATGAAGATACCTCCAGAGGGAAGAACGGCGAGATAGGGATACAAATTATATGGATCCGTGCGATCCAAATAATCGCAATAGAGAACACCAGATCCAGCAGGTCGAGGGATAATTTCAAGTGAAGGAACGGCGGCCCCATTGGAGCCTACTTCGCCACCTACTACTAGAATACTTCCATTGGCCATTATCATTGCTGAAGGGTACCATCTACCGACTTGCAAGCCTACTTCTGCATAGTTCTCTTCCCAGTCATTCTTGCTCCATACTCCCGGCTCGCCGTCAGGGGTATAAAAGCGTACACCTATGGTAGAAGGAAGTGCCCAACCACCAATGTTAATTTGACGGCCGAGACGATCAGGGAGAATGATACTAGCGGAACAGAAGACATCAGTCTTCACGTGCATGGGACGCCATGCCGCTGTATAATTGTCAATAAGAGTAAGATCGAGTTCATAAGCACCAGTGCTGTTATTTGCAGGTTCTGTGCCGAATTTCTCTAAGAAGGAAATTTTGCCATTAATTCCAACGGCTGATGTTAAAGGAATTATTGGTCCTGGGATTTCATTAGTCATGAGAAGCTGTTTGCGAGGGCTTACAACGAAGGGGGAAGCGGAAGTGCTGTTAGTTCATGTGACTTACCTCCGATAAGAAATTCGTATTTTCCGGCGGCGTTTCCACTCTCAAACGTCCAGCTATTGAGGGGTGTGCCAGTCCAAACGTAGTAGGATATTAAATCGGGTCCGCCACAGTAGGTGCTTCTGTCACCGGAGCACAAATTTATGCATTTAGAATCATCGACCAGTAGGGCACTATGGTCGATGACGTTTTGCACATCCCCACAGACTATTGATGGAGTCAATACAAAGTTTCAATCCGCAAATATGCATCAAAGCAAGACAGTCTCCGAATTCAGAGGTAGGGGAAAAATCGAAAATGCATTGACGTTGCAAATATGGTTAGGCCGCTTGGTTCAAGTAATACAATGTGTGGAATTCGGAGGCAGATTAAAAGGAAACATACAGCATTGATTAGAATATTCCATGCCCCCAGCTCCATATCCGTATTCAGAACATAAGCTTAGGCAATTTGTGGCTGTGTTATTATTCTGGAGCGCGATTTGGTAGGGGAATACCCTATTCACAGCATTGTCTCTACATGGCAATCAGCTCTAACCTCTCTTTTTGTGCAACAATACTGGCACGGAAGTTGTACATACGTAAGGCAACCCTTATATTCCCAATTGCCTGGTAAACTCGTATTCTGTGTTACCGGTGATGGTAACACCATCATATTCGTCTGATTAGAATAGATGCTCATTCTGTCTCCCCCACCGCACATTTGAGTTGGATTGCCGCCACACGGAGTATTGCATTGAAAATCTGAGGATGCCAAGGCTCCCAGATTAATCACGGCGGAGTCGCAATAACATTGTGTATAGTATTCCATTCCAGCTATACTATATCCTGCGGTGATACACCTTTGTATGCAGGATTCCACAGTCATACTAGCATCGTTAGGCAGGTTGTCTGCGAGAATACTACCACGACCAAGAGCTCGGTCGACCCAGCAACCCTTGTAGGTCCATCCTGTGGGAAGATCTGTGATCGTCGCTAGAGGAACAGTGACAATGGTTGTAGTAGGTGTTGGGGTAGGGGGCAAAGTCGTTGCGGTATAATTGTATACATTCAACCGCCCAGCCCTAGGAAATTGAGAAGTTAAACATTGTCTACCAAAGAAGGCTTTCGGAGAAAACAAGCCCCATAACTCACCCACCACACAATTCCGCAGAATTGCCTAAGCATGCCATATTACAACCTGTGGCCGGGGCGCCATAATTTTGTAACTCGCGGTCGCAGTAACATTCACTGCCATACTCGACACCCGAAAGTCTGTAACCTCCGAGGATGCATGCGGAAAGACACGCATCGACGCTCATGGAAGTTCCAGCAATGGAATAGATCTGCGAGGTAAGGGTACGTGCGTTCACGCTATCATTATAACATCCAAGTGGCGCCCATCCAGTCGGTGCCCCTGTGTAAGTAGGAGCAGAAATAGAGCTTGTCGTGAGGGTAGGAAGCGAGGTGATGGCATTGTTCAGATCATAAACAGAAAGTCGACTGGGACCACCGCAAGTTTGAGAGGCGTTACCATTACAAGGCATATTACAACCAACTTCGCCATCAGAAGCTGGACCCCCGCCATTGTAAAAGTTGTTACCGCAATCTTGTGATTGTCAAAACTTAGACTACAGAATCAATAAGAGTTTACAACTCACAACATTCCCCTGAGTATTCAACTCCAGCAAGTACGTAGCCCAGATTTTGACAAGTAGACTCGCAAATTTCAACTGTCAAAGCCGCCTGCCCCCCTGAAGTTGCTGCATTAGTAGTGAGGGTTCGAGCCCCCGCTTTATCGCTAAAGCCGACAATGAATCAGCAAAGCTTCTCTATGAGGTCGTGCAAGCAGTTCAAAGAATAAACGGAAAAGGGGATGGAAAGAACCATATCCACTCCGTGTACCAGGTCACCAGTATTCTGCAAGTATTGCGATATGCCAAACTTGGAGCAGATTGAAAGAAGGAAGAAAAACGCAAGCCATCGATCTGCTATCCCCGAATGGTCCCTTGTACCCTCAGTTGGAATATTTATCTTTAAAAATATTGAAAACGAAAGGGAAAAATGTGCTTGGCACTGTAACAATGTACATATTTACCTATAGCAGCCGACATATGACCATATATTTGCCCTTGGTATGACAGAACGGCTCCCCGAATGCGCTTCGGAATAAGTAAACTATCGAGCGAGAGCCAATTAGCAGACTGAATACAGAGTAGAAGTAACCAAAGTATATTGATTTTTACATACTGATAGAGATAGACCTAGCGCCGTACAGGCAAGGCGAAAAAAAGAGTGTAACATGATTGCAATTGCAATTGTATCGCCTCTCAAACGTTCAAATGAAAAATAGAAAACGACGTTCGCTCAATGATATACAGTGGAAACGGAGAAAGAAAGGAGGAAGGTTAGCACTCGGATATGGAAGTCCATTGAGTTGCTTTACAGCTTAAGATTACCGTGACAAGAAACCGCTGATCCTCTGACCCTTGGAGGCTGACAGATGCCAACCTGAGCATTGAAATTACTCTCTACGAGACCTACGAGAGAAGAATCGTATTATGCTCACCTGCCAACCCGTATCATTTGCTCCCATGTGGTCTAAGGCAAAGCCCGTGGAATTCGGACGATGATCTCCACATTTCATAGAATGGTGTACCAAAAAGTTATTTTCATATATACGATCCTGCATGTATCACAACAGTGGTACAAATCCTTGGACGTATCTTTTCTTTTTCGCAAATCCTTGTCTGCGGCTCGACGGTTCCTGATGACCTGATATCTGAATCTCGTTCGGGCATTTTCCACGGCTCGGCTTACACACCGAAAGAGGTACGACGTCCATCATGCTTGGCTAACAAACAAACATTTGGAATTATGTCGGGATGAATATCCCGTGCAGATACGCTAAGTATAGACAGGCTAGGAATTTGTGTCGCGACTTTCGCGGTAGAACTTGCGTGGTGTAACGAGTATAAAAAGGGGTTGCCGCCACAGAATGCAAAGTCTGAGAGTGGGAGGCTTCATCTCATTGGTAGATGGAAAGCTTATTTACAACTTTGTAGCAATCTCAGAGCTAATCTATTGTATATTGATGTACAGCATCAAAGTGCAGCGTGAGTTAAGATAGCCGTGGCCAACTGATGAGTGAGATGGACTGGCGATACAAATCGAAGGATACCGGCACAAAAGACCACGCATGCTAGATAGATCTGGGCCAGCACGAAAAAGAATGTAATGTCATCCCTTATAATTTCGGAGCAAAGAACGTTGTCGATTATAAAATGTACATGTAAGTACAAGTAGTTTTGACAAAAAACGTTCAATTAAGGTAGGTTCCATAAGTTAGGGCAAAAGCATTGACCGCCTCGGATTACATTACATAAGCTTATTGGGCGTACGTGGGCTGGGAGCAATGACATTAGACCCCCCTTGAAGAATCCATTGTCCGTTATATTTTCAATATAAAATTTCTATTAGCCATACATAACCGAATCTGGAAGATCATTTGATAGGTTCTCATAAGAAAGGGG
This sequence comes from Myriosclerotinia duriaeana, assembly GCA_002162615.1. NCBI lineage: Eukaryota > Fungi > Ascomycota > Leotiomycetes > Helotiales > Sclerotiniaceae > Myriosclerotinia > Myriosclerotinia duriaeana. The sequence continues at coordinate 1,090,130 of NGKI01000014.1, read as the reverse complement.
ACATGAGGTATTAAATCTAGACTCGAGCGATACGCTTCGGGCCTATTCCTCCTATCCACGGCAAACGAAGTAAAGTACCTACGCATCTAAGTCTTAATGCAGAAGACTGAAACTTTCAAGAGAGAAGTTCCAAGTTAAATAAATTGTGTCTTATTTACCATGTAAGCAGCTATTGTGGAAAGGTAATATCTTTTTACGATACCGAGATGATGATACTCAACAATCTGCACCTAGGAGTGGCCCGACTATCACCGAGTCATCGGTAGAAGGTAGGCAGAGCGGCAATACCAACATACTCATACTATGTACGAAATTAACATAACCAGAACTTTTGTCGATCGGCCCGGAAATCATAGGTAGGGTTACATTACCCAGACACGACATATAAACAATGCACGAGCTAATCCTTAAATACCAAAGAACGTCAATTATGCATGCCTAGTATTCGTGTATGCACTGCTTATCAATGAAATCCCAACAGTTGTGAATGTTTATGGAGTGTATAAAAATGTATAATATATTATCCGTCACCGCAAATTTGGTCCATGCAATATTAGACTCAAATGAGGTATTTATCCTATCTATCTCACCTCACCTCACCTATCTCGCCAAGTCCAAAGACGTTATTCCTTGGCTTGAGATTCTCAGCTAGGTGGGGATCCGCAGGCCCCCAGTGAATACATCTTGACACTCTTGACAGTCATGCCTCTCTCTTCGGGCGGCCCCCACGTTGGGCCCCATTGACTTGAAGCATTCCAGAACTCGGCCGGGGCCGTCAGACTAGCATCTCCCCATGGTTTGTTGCCAACCTTGTCCCTATCACCGATGTTAGTTTTTCATTGTCCTAGAGTCTGGTGCAAGATAAAGATGATAACTTACGGGAAAAATCCGTTGGTTCCACCCACTGCCACACTGTTGGGTAATGTTAGCAAATTTTGATGTTAATCACTTCATGCTATAGGCCAACTTACTTGAGGATCAGATAGAAAGCTTGATCAAATGGAGTGGCTGGATTGCCAGTTTGACTCCATGGGTCATGGAGAGCTGAGTTATTCACGATGGTCTTGCCAAACTCTCCCCTGTTCCACATACTGTTATACCCCTTGCTGAAAGACAGGTAGAATACTTGCTGCACGGGGGTTAGTTTTTGACGAGCAAAAGGGTAACATAACCAGGATTCTTGAGATCATACCAAGAGACGACTGTTGATGTATGTGAAGATGTAGTCATCGCCCCATTCCAAGCCGTACGTGTAATAGCTCTCACTATAGTCGGTTCTTCGGATGTTGTGCTTCCCATCTGTTTTCCAAAAAGCATCTACTTCAGGGATCGGGCCCCAATGCTTTTAACTATCGTCAGCTCAAGCATGTCTAAATCAATCTGGGGAGATTGTACCAGAGCAGAAATGATGCTGTCACGACCTCCGTCATATGTAGCCCCATCATTGCCCTTACTTTCGGCAAGATCTATTTCACCACTAGCAGGCCATGGCCCGTATACAGAGTCTTCTGGCATCATCCTGATTTCAATGTTAGCCCTTCTCATGCCAGGCGTCATTGAATCCTACCAAATTGCAGGCCATAGCCAATCGCCCTTCGGCATCTTCGCAACGACTTCAATCTTGCCATATTTGATACTCTTTTTTCCTTTCGTGGTCAATCTTGCGCTTCGAACTGGGTTAATGATGGTACCAGCTGTTATGTTGCTGTACATCGAGCAGGATGAGCCTGCGTCATCAGAGGTGCATACTCCATCTGGCCTGTTATCGGTCGTCAAATTCAATGTATACCCGTTCAAGATCTGCGCCGGTGTGATGTTTGTAGAATTTACAGTGAGCGTTGGGACAATATGAAGTCCTTCGGCATCGGTGTAAGCATTCTGGGGGTCGTTTGTGGTCCACTCAAAAGACCCAGTGCTAGACTCGTCAGCTAAAGGACTCACCTAAAACTATTCACTGATTCAAACGTACCCAAAACCCCCTCGCTGGATCTCATAACTCCATATACTTGAGTCAATGTTATGGAAGTCGTCCTCGAACATGAGACAGTACGAATTCTTAGGCACTGAGCTGACACTTATGTAGCATATGATACCTCCCAGCCCAAGGCCAATGACAATACTGGTCCAAAAGATAATTGAATCCCAAGTTCGTCCTGACCATTTCTTGCGTTTTCCCTCAGTCGCGACCCTTTCTAACCATGGTTTTTCGTAACTTTCTAAGGTCAGTACTGGCTCATTTAGCTTGAAAATGTCCAACTTACTCGCCAATTAGTCGAGCGCTCTTAAAACGGCGTTGTCTTAGAGGCACGATATCTAATACATCTTTAACGGTTAGTAATTTCTTCAACGAAAGCGCAGAGCTCGTACCTGAAACCGAGGAAGCTTCGACTGGCGACGAAAATCGATTACTTGGTGTACTTGCGTGAGAGGATCTATGATTTGGTGTCCCTGGTTGGGACACTCGTCGAGGTGTTCCCGGTGCAGATACTCGATGAGTTTGAGGTTCTTGTGCGGTCAGAGATGCGCTGTACGTTGACATGATGAGATCTGTACCGTCGCCAACTTTGAAGAATTTGGATAACCCGTTCGTTAACTTATCACACAATTACGATTTTGATTTCGACGACTGACTTCTTCTATTGATCCAAGCACTTGCCCAGACCCCCCACGAAGGATGTATGATAAGATAAGAAAAGGCCCTCGAGAAAGAAGCAAAAAAGTAAAAATAAAAATCAAACCCTTTCAATAATGATAATATTGAATACCGCATAGGCTACCTTGTAATTGCATCAGCCCCTGAGGGTAGGAGCAAAACAAATAAGAATATTAAGCGAGGCTGGTTGGCCCTTGTAGATCTGCATGACGTGAAATATCACCGATAGATGGAATATATGCGATATCGAGAACAGCAAGAACAATTTTTGATAACAGAGTCACAGGAAAGCTCAGCTCAGCTACCTATGTTCGGCCAAATAGCCAAATAGCACAGCGTCTGTTGGTAGTTAGTGGATGTGAACTATTTCCGCGTAATATCTTGATAACTTGGGAGCCTCCAAGATGAAAGCTAAGAGCGGATGTAACGTCAAGATCATAAAGGCGTCAATCCACGATAATGATTGAATTGTCCGAAAGCCACTCAGTCTTTCAGACAGATGATACGCCGGCGAAAGTGGGATGATTGTACTGTAACACTTCACAGAAACACATGTGATTACTGAGATCGAATACGAAGGATTCAGCAACCTGCAAGTAAGTATCATTTAACCATGTGGGTTTGAACATATTTGGGAATGAAAGACAGACTTTTGAGACTCGAGAGAGATCAAGATGGAGAGAGATCAAGATGTAGAAATTTAATTGGGGAGCTCGAATCAGATATCGAAACAACAGTACAGATGCCCCTGAACGATAGATGAATGTTGGGGTATCTGATTCGTATGACCAAGAAAATGAAGTTGTTGGGAGTCGGGATATCAGAGATCGACCAAAAAAAAGTTCCTAGTGAGTTTTCAGGGTTTGAGAGCGTTGAATTATTTTTTGAAAATTTCGTATGAGTGGGAGTAGCACAAAGTGCGAAATCAACAGCCAACCAACAGTCAAGATTGTTGAACCCTTGGGGTAACATGCAACAATTTGGAGGGGTAATAGTACCACGGCCCGGGTTTCTTAGCGACATTGATTTAGGGTAAAGAAGCCTATAGTGGGTCTGTGAAACCCATGATATCACTCCGAGCTTTGTACTTTTAGACTCTTGAGTATGAAAAGGTTGATAAGATACCATGCTGTACTAAGGGCCAAACGCTGGCAGCGTTTAACTCGTCTCGTTCTATGGGAAATATATCTCACTGATATTGCGATACTAAGACCGTCGATTCAGCCAAATCATGTCATAGCAAACGGCGAACCCAAGAATTCTGAACATCTTAGTGCCCAGTGCCTTTGCTTCTATTTCCCTTTTTCAATATTCCCGGGCTTTCTAGGTGGTAATTTCGATTAATCGAGGGCCTCATCAATTTTCGTATCCCGGCCTATCTGTGAATTTCGAAAATGTGGTCAATACACATCATGTGCGACATTATTCCTGGTTAATGATGGCCTCCCAATACTTTCAAGCTTCGTATTGTGAATCCATTCAATAGGAAAGCTTCCCGTGCGGAGTTATCTATGGAAAGTCCCAAAGATACAACACGTTGCATCGTGGTACTATCATAAGCCTCCTGCTTTATTGCAGGACCATAAACCTATTATTAGGTCAATATTCTGCAACCTGCATGCGCGAATATATAGATGAGCTGCAACTTTCGTCCAAACATAATATAAATCTGCAAAGCTGATCCAATAGTATAGGCTTCCCGCAGAAGGTGTGGCTACCGCGTTTTGCAACACCTAGACTATCAGCCGCGAGCTCGATATCTTAGATGGATGGTTGAACTAGATTTGTGATTTCCAATCCGGTAACCCCTTTTCGTCTAGCCTCACTGTATGTTTTCCGTTGTGGACTTTGGTTCCCTCCTTTAGCCGTCGATAACGAATGTGTTGGCAAGTGTAATATTGACTTCCTTCCTTCTCTGAGAGACCTTGTTAATTGCGTTTAGTTTCGGTGGAATATCGATTACTCATAATCTCAACTTTTCACTCGTTCAAACTGAACTTATAATTCTCCAGACTCTTGGTTGAAGTTGGTCTTTTCCCCCGTCGCCCCCGCCTACAACGCGATGTTAGAAGAATTCAACTTCCAATTGCTATCTGGTGAACAGCAAACATCAACACAAGATGTACGCCCTGCCATGGCAGAGAGACATCAGAGTGTGCCGGTACCTCCAAGGTCACGGTCAGAAAGTTTGATGCCAGTCTCTCGACCCCAGAGCATCATGAGTACAGAATCTGCAGGAAGCCGCGATCGTCATACTCTGGTATGTCTTCAGTTCCACAGCCCATATTTCTTTTCATTTCTCGAACAAAATTACAACGAAGTCCAGACTTTCACCTGACGATCTTTACAGGTTGCGAAATATTTGCAAAGACGATGCGCTGCTGCGAAATGGCTTCAAACTATCGAGGAGGAAGATGGCACAGTCAACGAATCATCTTGGGTAGGTGTTGCTATGCGGCTTCCGGACGGTAGCTACTACACCGAACCACCAAATTTCAACAACAACTTCTACACCGTGATGCAATACTTAAATTGCAAGGTAGCGTTCACAATGTCATCTGATATAACTGCTGCATTGATGGATCAAATTGGCCCTTTTCAAACGGAGCTCCAAGTACATCCCCGCGGTATAAGGCTTCCAATAGTCCAAAACCTGTCAGAGCTTGCCTACGGAGGGACTGGCGTATCAAAAAAATCGTATTTGTGCGTGTTGAGAGAAGAGAGGCTTGTTCTCATATGGAATGAGTCTGTGGAGAGCATCATGACACATGGCGCAGATATCGAAGGGATTCTCGTTGGTTTGGTAAGTCAACTGAATCTCAGAAAAAAGTAAACGGTGCTTACGAAGGATAATATAGATCTGGGGATCTCATATTGGTACTATGACAGCCACCTCCCCCTATACCTCCATGACTCCACCTATTGCACAAACACCAGGCGAAACTCCTGGACGAACACCATCGGCCATTAGTGAGGACCCCGAATTTAATGAGAAAATGGGCATCGTTCAGGCCGCCATTGAGCGTGAAGAAAATAAGGACACAATTTTCAATCCAGATATCGAAGCTGCAGCACCGCCTGAAAGGTACATCCTTTTGATTTCCTCTTCCGCTTTCCCTCCAAAATCTCTTTCCATAGGTAATACTGACTCAACGATCATGATAGACCATTTTTGCTACTGCATGCTGGTGTCATTGGATTCGCGATGACACTCGTAGTCTTTGTGCAAATGCTGTCCGCATCACGACTGATCACCGAGTACGAATGGGATGGCGGAGTCATTCGATTTGCCTTAGTTGCTGTCATCCCATTTTTCGTTTCCTTTTCTCTAGTAAGATATCCCAAGCCACTTTCGTAATAATTTTGAATGGCGTCCCCAATCCAATCGCAGCTTTTGCAACAGTAAAAGGCAATCGCCGATGATTAACCGAATGCCGCTAACACTTCAACTCACATCTAGTTCTTTATGATCGTTATTGCGGGAAGTCTTTTCCAATTATTTGGTCCTTTAACATATGTTCGGAAAAATTCGCAGGTTAGTCATCATCAGTTTCTTTTTAGAAATTTTCCTTGGTAGGCGATACTGACTCCCCGACCATAGTTCTATTCGGCAAAACCCCCCAAAAGGGGTCGCTACCCTGACTTGGAACTGCCGCATATCACTATCCAGATGCCAGTCTACAAGGAAGGTTTAAAGGGGTAAGGACCAATTCGGCTATGGCATCATTGTATACATCATTTGTTGACTTGAATAGTGTTATTATCCCAACCGTCACGAGTATATTAGCCGCGATCCGATACTATGAAGCACAAGGAGGTTCCGCTTCAATCTACGTTAACGAAGATGGTATGCAAGCTGTTGACCATGAGCTAGCGGAGGCTCGTAAGACGTTCTATGAGTTGAACAATATCGGATATTGCTCTAGGTATGCTGTCATTATTTTTCTTCCCCACGTTAACTGTAAAATTAATACACCCTCCAGACCCAAACACACTCACAGCAAGAAAAAGTGGTACCAGGGAAAGAAGGTCCAAGATAATCCTGAAGGGTTCCAGCGAAAGGGCCAATTCAAAAAAGCATCTAACATGAACTACTGCCTGAGTTTCTCAATTCGAGTTGAAGATGAGCTACTCCGGCTTATTGCTGCGAAATCTGCCGCGGAGGAGCGACCAGAGGGTGATATCACCCCTGAAGAGGAAGATGTGCTTTATAAACAGGCCCTTGCAACTTGTCTTGAGCAAGATGAAGGACGAACTATGGCAGGAGGCAATGTTCGTATTGGTGATATTATCTTGATCATTGACAGTGACACTCGTGTGGTGAGTATCTCTCCATAAAGAACTAAAGCGGATGCTAATGAGTCCAGCCCGAGGATTGTCTTCTTCTTGGTGCTTTGGAAATGCATGAAAGTCCTCAAGTAGCTATTTTACAACATGCCTCTGGTGTCATGCAAGTCGCTCATAATCCTTTCGAGAACGGAAGTAAGTGTACCCACTGAACACCATTCTTTTCACACAAAACTAACAGCTGATAGTCACCTACTTCACGAACCTCATCTATATGTCCATCACTTTCGCAGTGGGCAATGGTGATTGTGCTCCATTTGTGGGCCATAACGCTTTTCTGCGTTGGAAAGCAGTGCAAAGCGTAGCATATGAAGAAGATGGACAATTGAAGTTCTGGTCTGACGGTACGTCAGTCTAACACCCACCTTACAATTCAAGACTGACATCTATCTAGACCATGTCTCCGAGGACTTTGATATGAGCCTACGACTTCAAATGGCCAAGTTCATCGTAAGATTGGCAACCTACCATGAAGGTGGATTCAAAGAAGGTGTATCCCTCACCGTCTACGATGAACTTGCTCGATGGGAGAAATACGCCTACGGATGCAACGAATTAGTCTTCAACCCCATTTATAAGTGGTGGAGAGGTCCCTTTACAAAACTGTTCATGAGATTCCTCTGGAGTGACATCAAACTCACCTCCAAAATCACCATTCTAGCCTACATCGGAACCTGTAAGTCCCTTCTTAGTCCAAAGTCCCTTTCAGTAGCTCAAAACTAACCCAAAAAAAGACTACGCCATCGCCTGCGCCATTCCCCTCACCCTAGCAAACTACATAATGGTCGGCTGGTTCAACGACTCCCTCGATCAATTCTACCTCACCTCCTGGAAAATCTTCGTCGGCATGGCCGTAATCTTCAACGTGCTATCCCCTCTCGCCTTCGCCATGTTACGGCATCGACTTGGCGAAAAAGTCTTCGTTTCCTCCATCGTCGAAACCGCAAAATGGACACCTATGTTCATCCTCTTCTTCGGCGGCATCTCATTCCATCTCCTGACTGCTATATTATGTCATTTCCTCAGTATAAAGATGGAATGGACGGCGACGGCTAAGGAAGTCGAGGCGGGCGGCTTTCGGATTGGGTTGGATAAAATCTTTCGGGATTTTAAGTGGATGTACCTGTGCATTGTTCCGGTGATGGGCGGCATGATATATCTTGGGGCTTTTGCGCCGAGAGGATTTAACATTACTGATTTTACTGCGATTGTGCCACTTTCTAATCAAGTCGCTTGTCATATTTTACTTCCTGTAAGTCTCCTTCCCCCCCTTCTCCCATGCCATGACTAACAATCCCACAAGTTTGCTCTCGGACTTTTCTAGTTCCTTTTCGTCAATCTTCTGTGCATATATCATTGTACATATCCCAGCCCAATCATTATACACTCCTTAATTACACTCCTTAATCAAAATGATAATACAGGCGCAGTCATTAGAATTTACCCCTTGAACTCAGATCGGTCGAAGAGAAGGCGTTCTTTTCCCCCTCGCGTGCTTGATTCGCAGCGGCGTATTTGATTTTATCATCTACATAGATATTTTATGACGGTGGGGTATAATATGGATAGATTGGTAGGAGATTATGTAATACCATGAGGGAGATGAGATGGGGTGTATACAGTAACAATATAATTTATTTCCAGTTTTTGAAAGAGGTATTTGCAGCACACATGTGTGTGCACCTTGAAGTACTTCATGTCATCCCGTCATATACATTATACAAGCCAGTCGACCATATTCTCACAAATTGGTGTTTCTGCCACAAACTTTCTTGCGTAATGGATCTCTACGAGTCATGTGTGTTCCGGGGTGCCTGGGCATTCTCCAAAGCTTCGTCTTCCACCGCTGTGTCTGAACCTGAAGACTCCTCAACATCTTCCCATGCCTCCTTCCTTATAGGACCACCCTCAGATTCAGCATTTCCTAAATCTTTATTCTCTGGATTTCTCTTGTATTCCGAAGCCTCTAAGAGCTGAATGTTCCTTTTCCTCGCCCGACCTTCAGCTTTCTCTTTCCACTCGGCTTTTGCCAAAGACAGATCGATTTTCTCCTCCACCAACCCTTTAATATGGAATGCTAGTGCCTGGCTGTGGAATACGCCTGTAAATCTGTAGCTCAACCAGAGGTATAAGGAGATGATTTTGTGTAGTGATTCAATTTTTCGCACATAGTTTCGTCTTTCCTCTTGGTTGACAAATGTATCGGGATTCTGGTCCAGAAGTTCAAGGTTAATCTCCGGTATATCGAGGATATGACCACTAAGATTATTGGCTACACAATTCGCGAAGGCCCTCACTAATAGGATAACTCCAGGGTCACGCATGGGTACGGGCGCAGCCAGGAAAATAAGACGGTCTCGAATGGAGAGTTTACATTCTTGAATAGCATCCGCGATAGCGACGTTATCGTCGAGTTTGCAGAGATGAAATTCGCTGCTCATAGATCCAAGTTCGTGTAGTCGTAGTAGGATATAACTGAATGGTATGCCTTTTGGGAAGTACTCGGCGAAGCGCTCTATAACGCTTGCAGGAGGAAAGATTCCCGCTGATGTCATCTGCGCGGCGTCTCTTGACATAGCGCGCGACAGAATTTCGTGATCGCCTTTGTAAAATGTTGTGACGAGGCCAACGGGAGGTTCGGTTGGTTTAGCCGGAGTGCCATCAGTTACATCAATCGGTCCTGCTTTGATGGCATCGTCGGCCGTCTTATATCTCCCAGCGCGACCAGCGATTTGTTTGATTTCCGAAAGAGGGAGGATTATGGTGTCCGTGCCGTTGTTCCTGCTGACAGATTCAAGAATGACACGTTTGATACTCAAATTCAAACCCATGCCGATAGCATTGCTGGCAACCAGAAAATCAAAATCATTATCAGGGTCATTGAACAGAGCGGCCTGCAGAGCACGAGTCTCGGGGGGTAATGATCCATAGATAATTGCGCAGCGTTTACCCTTGTATTTTGACTCGATTTTGTTTTTCATGGCATGAATCCTCATCCTTGAGAACAAGATGATGGCATCTCCTTTCTCTAATCTTCCGATAGCCTTCTCATCTCCAGCTGGTGAACGAGTTGAAACACGACTCAGACTTGTGTCCATCACTTGTAACTTTCCAAGTCTCTCATAGTTATGTATTATCAACTTATCTCCCATCATTGCACACAATTTTTTTATCAGGTCTGTCGTTCGGACTTCTCCACAAAGATGGACTTCCTGAGCCTGCACACCAAGCACTGCTGCAGTCCAAGCCCACCCACGATCCTCATCTCCGATCATTTGAATCTCATCTATAACTGCTACGTCGACTTTGGTATTAAGAGGTACCATCTCCACAGTACAACTCTTCATAAGATCCTTCGTACCCTCGGGCACACGTCGTTCCTCTCCCGTAATCAAAGAACATGGCTTGCCCTTCGCATTGAACCTTGTGTACACCTCGTGGGCTAGCAATCTCAGGGGTCCAGCGTATATACCGCTTTTGGCTGCCTCCAGCTTTTGCAGGGCATGGTATGTCTTGCCAGAATTTGTTGGTCCAACATGTAGATGGAAAGTCCGTTGCATAGCTCGTGTTGCCGGGTACCACTCAATTGGATAACGAAAGTCTGCCAGTCTCTTGTGGCTTGCATGTTCTTCTTTCGAAAACTGGTCCGAGAGTATAAAATGTATAAATGCTCGATACATTTCGTCCTCTAAACCTTGGATATCCTTTGTAATATATGCGTCCTTAAGTTGGGAAAAGATAGGGTTTGATACTTTGTCCATGTCGCCTCGTTCAGTAGCTCTTTTGCCTGCTGCTACTACCTTCACCTCAAATTGTTTGAGTTTATCTTCGAATTCCCTCCAACTTGATAGACCCCATCCTTTCAATTCTGAGTCCCATACAGGTTTCCGATATACTGTGCCATTAAGAAGTTTACTTTTGAGGTGCTCAACTTCTTTTACTATCAAGTATGCAAATTTTTGAAACTGCGTCTGAGCCCGACTCTCAGTATCTTTCGGTCTATACGAACTTGGTTCAGACAAACTTGGTCCATACGAATTTCGTACATCTTGATACGGTACTTTGTAAGGCAAATTCGCTGGATACTAGAGATTTTAGTGGTAAGTAACAATGAAGAGACTAGAGGTAGCAGCACCGATGTTATATACCTTTTTTCTGGATTTACTTCGAGTTACCCTCGCCACAGGGCTAGACTGATGGAAATTTCTGCCGTTAGGTCTGGGAAGTGAAGGAATTGGCCATGTGAAGCTGCGGAATGTACAGAACGCACATTGCCCAGATCTATTCCTGACCAATGTCATCACAGCAGTCATACAGAACGATTGTATTCGATCATGGGTGTTTACATGATTGATATCAAATATGGAAATTTACTTTTTGTGATTAGGTAATCATGGGAGCATGAGAGCCGCCTCGCTCCGTATTTTAGCGTCAGCTGCAGCCGCATTAGTTGTTTCGTGCCTTCCAAGGTTCCCGCGTCATTGTAAGATCTGACTTCCCAAACTTGTTACATGTCCAACGCAGTAATTGAATTGAGTAACAAACTTCACCGGTTTCTTCGATTAGAATACAATTCCTCTATTTCTTGCGACTACGGATACTACCTTCATCCATAGTTACATCCAACTACAGTTAAGCCATATTTGCGAAACTTTTACCATTGCGCATCGCGAGAAAACATTCTACCTAGTAATTGTCAAGTCAAACCCCAACAATGGCTTCCTCTTCCACACCACCAACTCCCCTTCTTTAGTTAGTATTTATCTCCCCCCCCGGTCCTCTCGATCATTCTCTAACATGCTCAGCTCTTGTATCTCTCACAATACCACCATTCTCACCGAGCATACCGCTTCCGCCACTTCGCAAACCTCCTCCCTAGCCTCCCTTGTCCTCCCCAAAATCAAACACGACGAGCCTCAAAAACTTACCTACACGCACAACAATTCCTTCATTCATTATATGGCATCCGCACCCTCTGAATACCCGGCTTCTGAATCTTCTGCCGGGGGACTCACGTTCCTCGTAATCGCTGATGCTTCTCTCGGTCGTCGCATACCATTTGGATTCCTCTTCGAGATCAAAAAGCGCTTCTTTACATCATTCCCACCTTCCACTACCGACTTTTCCGATTTAGGCAGCTATGGTGCTGGATCTTTCAATTCAGAGTTGAAGAAGTTGATGATAGAATACGGAACGACTCAGGGTGGCAAGGAGGATGCGATCAAGAATGTTCAAGGAGAAATTGATAATGTACGAGGAATTATGAGTCAGAATATCGAGAGTCTCTTGGAAAGAGGTGAGAGAATTGACTTGTTGGTTGACAAAACGGATAGACTGGGTGGAAGCGCATCGGAATTCAGGATTAGAAGCAGAGGATTGCGCAGGCAAATGTGGTGGAAGAATGTCAAGTTGATGGTACTCTTAACTGTCGTCATCATCTTTTTGATCTACTTGTTTGTAGGTTTTGGCTGTGGATTGCCGGGCTGGCAAAAGTGTGTTGGATAGGTGGATCAGGGGCGACGGCATAATGTGGATGAAGAAAGCCGTGCATTGAATTGAAATTGTCAAATGGGGAGGATATCATTAGGATTGGGGACTTTATACCACGGATTGGAGTTTTGGCATGCGGCTTTTTGGTGTTCTAGTATACATACGATGACGATTTTATCATGTCAATTTCCAATTCTTTTATAAATGTACCTTAGAGATTGATGACCTGTCGCATCTGCTAATGTAACAATCAAAGCCAATATATACATCCACAAAATCCCACATCCTTTTGCCAACCTAAACTCCAATGCACAAACTCCAGTCAATAAATCCCAATAATCACCATCAACTCAACTCTCAGACCTCCCTCACAGCTTTACCTCTCTCTCCGCAATTCCCCCACTCTCATAAACATACCCCCTCGCCACCGGACTCCCCGTCCTCCAAACATCATTCCCATATTCGTTTGTAAAGCTACCTACGCCTGCAGGCGCTTTCCTCAATTTATCTGTAAAGAATACTGGATGGCGGTTTGCGGAATCGAGGATGAATGTGCCGTTTTTGTGGGAGAGGTAGAGGAAGGGGGAGGAGGCGACATAGGATGGGGTGGACGTTGTGGAAGTTGTGTGTGGTGGGAGAGCTTCGATTTGGGTGCGTGGGGAGGTGGTTATGCGGTGCGAGGGGGTGGAGAATGATGGTGACGGTGATGGGCAGGGGAGGGATGATTGGGATGTTGGTGGGGGGGTCGAGGTTGCTGGTGGGTTTGCAGGTGCAGTTGCGGTTGTCGATGGTATTGGGACCTGCGGTCGTATCGTTAGAAATTCCTCCTCAATTATCCCTCTGCCGGATAAAGTAGACGAAAAAAACACAGCAAATTACAACACAGGTACATACGGTAGGTCTTTTTGGCTGCAAAGAAGAAATCATTTCGTCGTTATGTGCGGATATAGATGGAGCTCTAGAAAGCGATTGTTCATGCGATTGAGGATTTCTCAGTGCGCATGCTGGATGCGGCGCGAATATCTGAGATATGGAATGGCGTAGGGGTGGCATTTCGGATAAAGTACGCGAGTGAGCTTCCTGATCGGGAGGGAGGTTCCTTTGTACGGGCCGGGGGTTGTGGATAGGGATGGATCAGGAGTATGATATGATGGATCTAACTTTCCCTTTCCCTTAAGATGATTTCAATTGCAAGAAAACGACAATGATATATCAGATTTTCTGATACTTGAGAGGAAAAGTAGAGTTTTCCAAGATTTCAATTGATGGGTAAAAATACTGTACCGGAAGGGTGGAACCGGAAAACATGCCCGAGAGGGGAAATTTATGGAGTGTGGGGTAAGCCTAAGCAAGCTCCAACTTTAAATGGACGTCTAGCATAACCTTGGAAGGGTGCCGAGGTAGAGGAATTGATGCATAATGATGCTATTGCGCACATGTTTGCTTCTTGAGGTGCCAGAGGTGGTCGGTAATGTTCATTGATCATGTTATGGATGCTGTGAAATACTGGAGCTGTGTTTGTGGTTGCTTGCTAGCTGCTATACATATCCGAGATCATGGCTTGTACACAGCATTTTTCAAGGACTTGACTCTGCCAAGTAGCCGTGGAAACTGGTGAAGCTACTCAACTAGCAGCTGGCTCTGTAAACTTGTAAGAAGCTGCTGCTGTATGGTAGTTTATAACCGACTACAGCTTCGGGTGTGGTCGATGAAGTGTCATTCTCACCGCGAAGCACTGTGCTTTGCCTAGGTCCGTCGAACCTCCCGACGTCCTCAACGCTAGTGCAGCTTAAAATCACAGGTGGAAAGAATCTCAAGCGTTTGCAATAATTTCAGCATTTTCAAACCCACAGTTCATGCTATGAAAGGGCCAAAGCTCAAGCGGGTGAGTTTGAGTGGATGTTGTTCTTGTGGATGTTATTGCGGTTGCCAAAAGATTTACGTTTGACAAGTGCCCCAATACGTTCGAGATAGAGCAAGATTGATTGTTTAAGAAAGAGAAGACAAACAGTGTTACGAATGGAACTGGGTGGAAGTGAAATATAACTTGAGGATGGATATCATAACTCGAGTGCATCAAGCCAAAATCTGAGGGAATTTGTTGGATTTTAGAACTTTGGTAAACTTCACTAGAAATTTTCATACGATCTATGTAACAAATATGGTCGTTGGTGAGCCCCTTGAAAATTCGAACTCAATTCATCCGCCCAATTTGGTTTTCTGGCGCGAGATAATCCACACGTGTACAGTCTATCAAAGATATGGCAGCAACAGATAAGAAATGTAGTATATATACCATAACAACTCACCTCCTCTCACCAGATCGCATGGCGGTCAAACATACCTGTTTGATTCAGGTCAACTGCGATCTGGCGGAGGAGTTAGCACGCCTGGTTCGAATCGGAAAAATCCCGTCCGGGGGGTTCCTTACCGCCCCTCGAGGGGCGGTAAGGTTTTGTCATTTTGGTTGTGACTCTTTGGATTTTTTTATTTGATTTTTTTACTATGGAGGAAAGAGAAGTATCTTGTCCTGTTTTCGAGTCTGGTTTTTGTTTAGTTGTTGAGGCAGTATGAAGGAAGCCGACAGATTGGATGGCGGTAAGCGATGGCGGCGGTGATGGTGGATACCTAGGTAGAGTCGTATACGATTTAAGGCTCAATAGGTATTCAAGGAACGTGCGGGATAGAAATTAATATTGGCTCACTGAGTTTCTGGTCTAATGATTGGATAGTCAACTTCTCTTGAAGATTCCCTTAGGCATAATTGAATTTATAGGTTAAAAGCGCGACCAGTCTCTGATTGATCAATTTTCACCTGCAGCTTTCGATGTTCAAATTTTATTTTTGGAAAAAAATACTTCCCAAATGAATTGTAAACCGCGGGAAATGGTGTAGAAGGATCTACTTATTAATCTTGGGCATAGCACATGTTTATCACGGTCTCACTCCAGTCGTAAAGTTGCATTCTGACAGTAAATTCCCACGCGACTTTCAAGTATCGATGTCTTTATTATTATTATTATTTTGAAGAACTTCAATTGCAACTTGCAAGTATGCGAATGACTCATTCCCAATATAAATCCTTCCTGATGCCTCAGTAACTTATTCTCCAAACAACACCAATCGCAATCTCCTCAAGCGGGATAGAAATGGCGTGATAATGAAAAGCTGCCAACTATTTGAGACCCAAAAGCCGGTCACATAAGATGGGACGACAACATAAGAGCCACTCAATAACACAGATTCACCTTCACACTACCTAGGTACTGCTGCGCCTCCCATCAAAGAAATTATTTTCTCGCCCGTGCCTTGATTTGCAAATTTGCAAATTTTCAATCTCCTAAGCGAGACTCGCTTCGCCATCAAGGTACAGCGCCAGACGTCCATAAAAGAACTTCTCCCACCATCTTCCCTCCTCTTTTTTTCTTTCTCTCTTCAACCCTTTCCTCTTCCTTTCCTTTCCCTCCCCCTCCTTTCCCTCCCCCTCCAATCCATTCACATCTGTTCGATCATCACACCTTTTGCATTTGCAGGTCCTTCGGTATCTGCAAACCATTCCGGTGTCGATTTTCCGCCAGTGTGGGGATTACCCACCATCCATCCCACCCGTATGCATCATCCAAGCGGCGTTAGCAAATACCTACCTCGGTAGTATATTGCGTACATCATTGCTGATCATCAGGGTGTGGAACATGTCTCTTCCACACACAAACTTCACCTTCTCTTGTCAATAACGTTGGTTGAAAATGAAAACCAGCTTGTTCTCATGCGGGGTGTCGGGAATGTGTGGGGAGTCGGATCCGAAACCTGTACCTTGAACAACCTTAGTACTGTGTCGCATCTTTTGGGGAGTCTGTGGATGGCCGATGGCTGTCCTACGATTCATTTGGCTATCTTTTTTTTTCGCTATTTGTTAAGATGTGATCTCTTTTGATCCTGCTGGCATTAGCATTTTTGGGGCTGGGGGCATTTTTGGGGCTGGGGGTTTATTGACAATACGTTGTTTTCAATTTAGAGTTATTGCGCTAACTCAATTTTTTTTCCTGATCTATGATGAGCTACCATCGATACCAAGCATTGATTCATTCCCCATGTATTCCATGGGCCTTGAATCTTTGCTACATCGTTTGGATTAAAACTGAGATCACTCCCTTCAATCCTTTTTCTTTACATATTCATTTCAGATTTTTTTTTTCGTGGTCGAAACCCTTGCTTGTCGGAGACTTTGGTGCGCGTTTTTGGATGGTGGATGTATGGATGGATGGTCTTTGGTATTGTCGCATGGAATGGCAACTTTACATTTTGTACTTAAATCAGATAGGAATGACAACTTGATAACTTCACTGCATGTTTGATCGTAGATTGAGTTCTTCGTGGTGATACTTCGTCCTGAATTGCAGTTTTTGATATTGCCTTTGAAAACAACGTGGGGTCTGCTTCGCGATGGATCCTAGAGACAATTAACTTCAAATGCATTTGTTGTTTCATGTTCCCAATAATATCATAGGAAATGGTCGGCACAGCATGATGGATATCACTGGCCTTCTTCTGGTTGCTGTTTAAACAGTACGCTGATATCATTCAGTTGATTGAGACTATTAAAAGGCTTGCAGAAGGCGACATGAAAATGAGGAAGGAAGAGACGAAGAGAAAGTTTGTGGTGATGCGGGAAGAGTGGCTGTAATTTTCTCCAGAGTGAAATGAAAACAGAAATCGCGTTGGTTGGGTTGTTGTAAGCTGAGGCTTGATATAAAATGGAAATACTAGATGCACATGTCAAGGTGGTGGGGATAGTGTCAAGAATCATGATCAGTAACATACTCATTACAAGATCCATCTTCGTAAATAGTCATCTAGTGAAACACTCCCAGTGGTGACGCCCTAATTAACTCCGGAAGATTGAACAGGTAAATTTCCCTTCTCTCCTCCCAATCCAATTCTTCCAGTGTGCAGTCCCACTTATCTTCCCGATCCAGATGCTTTGTTCCATCTGCAGCACTAGTCTCTGTGACTGAATCAGATGTTGGAGTTTTCTGGAGGCGTTTGACTTTCCAAGCCCAATTCCCAATTTCAATAAACATGATTGAAGAAGAATTCGTAACTATCATTTTGGCATAACGTTGTGCAATCCATTTTGGATCTGTTATGTTTGGCCAGGGAGTAAGACAAGGACCATTATCGGGTGTTGCTTTTTGTTGCAAAGATAAGTAGGTAAGCTGTGGCGCATGGCGGACTGCATGGCGAATCCCGTCAACAAGGGCTGAAGGCTAGAAATTCACATGGTCAGCATGCGTTACTGAATCTTGGACCGAAGATCTTACCAAAACCCTAGAATTATTTGAGTCCAATTTACCCGATAAAGACACGATAGTTGACAAGACTTCGCACTCTAATAAGCTTAGCAACATTTCCCACGGATATTGGAAGTAATACAAGGACAATCTGGCGGCAAAAGCTTGCTCATCGACATAGACTCCGGAATCCCCTGCATGTTCCGTTAATACCAACTCCATAGGTAGTGCATCTTTGGCCGAATTGATCCAATCAGCTACATCCAGTGTCAAATGACTAATCCATAATTGTCGAAGTAACGGGCATTTGTTTTTGTCAACGATATATGTGAGGTTATCATTCGCACACATACGATTGTGTGCCACAAAGACTTCCGAATTATACAGCTGGAGTGTCTCTAGCTTTTCTGTCGTAAACAATTCCCCCAAGGCAGAAGAACCCACGAGCACGCCAGGCCCTAATCTCAGGTGAATCAATGCTAGCGGTAAGGCCCCAGGCTTTTTCGCATAAGAATTGCAAACCCTACTCAAGAACTCCGATTGGACTTTCCTAATGCTTAGTTTGTTCTCTTCTTTATCATAATCCGTGAATATACCTAACCCTAAAGTGGTGAGCCGTGGACAGGCTGCGAGAACATCTACTAAATCAGATAGCTCTGAACGTCCAGTGCCTTTGATTGGCGAAAGACCTGTCAAGGAATAAAGCTCAAGGGATGTCAAATGGCAAAACCCTCTCATTGTCAAAGGATGCCAATTAGGATTATCCCGAACTTCGTGAAGGATTTCATAACAAATTGCACCCAATTGATTCGCGCAATCTCTTTGTCCCCTCATTGACATTGATATGGAAACCTCTTTCAAGCCCGGCATATTTCTTATCAAGTCGTCGAAGACGCCTTGGTTCTCGGAATTAAAAAGCATTTTTCGGCTTACACCGCCATCAATATCGTCATAGAAACTAGATATTCGTTATCGGAGAAACTTGAAACATTGAAATATGATTACCATCTCACCTGAAAGATCGAAGCTCCACCATAGCATTCAAGTAATCTTTGAGAATAGAAGCGGCGAAGGAATTGTCAGGCTGAATAGGATGAGGGAAATAATCGGCAACTCGAACTATAACTTCCAAATCTTTCACATAGCGTAGAAATGACGGAACTTGAATGCCACTTTTGGAATGATCATCAATCATGAGAGTATATTTCTCGTATAGGAATGGTGAAAATATTTGGTTGAAGCGTCGAGAAACCTTCGTTAGAGTGTAGAATATTTGCTTATTACACCCTGGAATCTGTGTAATACAGAGTTAACACGGAAACTCGAGACCTTTAACTTAAAAAAGTTCCTCATGAAGCTCTTCGATGTTGTATTTAGAACAGGAAACGGGATGGTGTTTGAGACTTAGATTCCTCATGCTAATCGCATTATTCCATGTTTGAATTTGAAGGCACTTGAAACCTAAGTGGTTCAAATATTCTTCCATGCCCGATCTCAAAGTCAAAATGTACATACCAAATGTCCCACCATTTTCCAAATTTCATCTGGTAACGGCCGAGGATTAGAAATCTTGGAGCACACTTGGCAAGTCATCTTAGATAGCTGGAGATGAGTGGATCACTTTATTCCCCAAAAATTCCGATTCGATAGATAGATGCAGGAAGTCGTTAGGAGAGTGGTTATGATCGTTTTAGGAAGGTTAATAGAGCTTGATGATATATCGATAACCACCGTTGTCCATAAGATATTGAATGCGCAACAAATAATCTTTAGATGGTGAAGATGGTACAGGAATATCAAGTAATAAATACGAAGACTCGAAAAAGCCGTAATCAATAGAGAAGGAACTCTTGAGACCCTTCTTATTTTCCATTCAATTTGATCTTAAGTCTTTCTTTGCCTCAAGGAGATGCAATAATGCATGAAATACCTACTTAGGTAGCCTGACAAACAGACAAACATAAATGAATAACTACGGCGCAGGCTGCACAGCACGGTGGCGAGGCTGGCTGACGGCCAATCAATATGCATAATAAGGTCCTTGAAAAAAAAAGGTCTGTCATATTTCGTTTGCAAAATTCATTTCTGATGATACAGGAGGATGCACGTTACCTACTTATTAGTATGCAGCCGATGCAGATTGCCGATCATCCAGCGATAAGCAGCCTATTATCAACGATCACCTTTTGGAGGAAGTCGGCGTTATCTTTCTTTCTTCCACGGAGTAGCGTAGCAGGGATGCGGAAGTAAAGC
>NGKI01000014.1:1034268-1070083 GCA_002162615.1 Myriosclerotinia duriaeana | reverse complement strand
CCCAAAAAGCAATACTGATTCTGGAATCTGAGGCAATTTGTGGCGCCTAGTTGTGACTGTTTGTACATTTTACCATTTTGCTTGCTTCTTATAGCAATAGCTCTCCAACCATGTCAATGATCAGCTCGCTTGGTAAGTAGCCTATACATGACTCTATACAAATTTAATATCAACTCTATATCACTTGATATGATTTTAAATTTAAGTAAAGAAATAATCTAACTATTGAAGAGTTCTAAACGACGTTCCTTCATACATGTTGAACAAGTACTCAAAAACACCAAAAATGTAGCCTGTATGCCGCCCGCAATCGGTACCTAAGATAATAATCGCAGAGATACTGAGTGGCGTTCGCAAAAAGAAATACATATGCACCAGACCGCCCCCTTTCCTTGCCGCTGCAGCAAGTGTGAGCATGACGTGTTACTCCTTAGATTACGGAAACCCTTGACTTTGACCATTCACACCTTGCGATTATCGAATCCACAGTTCAGATTTCCCTACGTGCGGGGAGAGGGTTTTTAAGTATCTATGTGTTTTGGTTTCTCTGATAACAATGCTTCTCTGCCGGTGGGCTACGGTTTCCATCCAGCTTGCCCTTAGAAATCCTTCGGGTGTTGGATGTAGGGACGTGGAGAAGATGGAGATGGGTAGAAGATTTGGTAGATATTGTAGGGATACCCTAGAGTGATACCTCTTTACCTCATCAGGATTTCCATAGAAGGATCCCCATGCTGCGAAGGAGTGTGCGACTGCGCAGGTATCAAGAGGGAGAGCAAGGGAGAACAGAAGTTTTGAGGATGACTAAAAGTCTTGTCAATGTCGCCGCACTTGAGGTTATGACATACTGGATTTGATATCTTTTTCCAATATAAAATACAACCAGTCGGTAAAATACCAACAGCGGGTTATCTTAATAGCTAGTAAAGTACGACGAAAGGAAAAAGCCAAATATTTTGATGTGAACTGAAGAATCTGAACCAGGTATCAAAGTGTACATTGTGATAAAGAGGGTATGACAGCGCATTACAGCAATCCTAGTGATCTATACAGATGCATTAGATGAAATTGCATTCGAGCACAAAGTGAATGATCATAATCGTGCTTTACTTGCACGGGCAGAATTGAAGATTCTGAAGGCCAACGTGTGTCCTGGCACAGAGATAAACGGACGCTAACGGCATTGTGCCTCTCGTAATTGTAATACTTCGCAAGTGAACCTTCGCTAACTATTTCAGGGGTATGTTTAATTCCTGTTGTCTTTTCCTAACTTCATCGATCGCAGCCTCCGCATCTGTCGAGTCTGGGTTCCTTAACTGCCACTCCATGCATACATTCAGAGCCGGTGCCATCCACATACCGGGTTTGACACCTAATGCTTTCGAAAGGATTTTCCCATCTACTATTCCGCGGATTGCAGGAGCATCCATTACATCGAGGTCCTTGAGATGATCGAGGAAATTTTGCCATTCGGAAAACAATGATTGGTAGCCTCAAATCAGTCAGCAGATAATTTTAACTCTGTGAGAAAAATCATACCTTCGGTACTTTCTAACTTCAAAGCCTCCACAAGCAATGCAAACAAAACTTGCAATTTCCACTGTCCACCACGTGCATCCCATTTCCGAATCATCATCCCAACAGTATCTCGTTGGTGAATATATGAATCGTTCCTCTTGATTGCATCTTTGAGCTGCGTGATGTCAGCATATTGATTGAATGCACCGGCAACCATATTGCATAGCTTGCTCTCTGCCTTCAGTCCTTCGCGAGCAACCAGCTGTCCATATGGTGGGGGTGTTTTCCCTCCTGGTTTTGTTGCTTGTGCAGGTGGAATAGCTGTCCATGGTGTCAAAGCGGCAAGAATCCAGGCAAGATATTTGGCATCATCTGATCGCACTAGTGATTTGTAAATTGACCCGGGCGTCTCATTGAATTCCATTTCTTTCAAACAATGGTAAACAATTTTCCAATTTGAGGTATCTGGCACTGGAATATCGCTTGCTGTAGGATCTGTGAAAATGGTTGAGTAAAGACCAAGTCGATCAAAGAGATATAAAGAATGGTGTGGGTTGTTTCCTATTTCTAATCAGAATTTTTTTCAATGATTGATGCATTGAGATCTTACCCTTCAACATCTTCTCCACTTCAACCCCAACTCTTTCTCGACTGATCTTAAGTCTTAGGGCTTCCATGACGGCTGGGTTACTCATACATTTCTCTGAATCAAGATCAATATTGAAACCTAGTCTACTAGCAAATCTGATCAACCTCAAGATTCGTAATGGATCATCCATGAAAGTAGTGTATGGCTCGAGTGGTGTTTTGATAAGCTTAGCTTTCATATCCGCAAGTCCTCCGGTAAAATCCTCAACAACATCTGTATGAAGGTTATAGAACAAGGCGTTAATCGTAGCATCTCGCCTCAAAGCATCCTCCTCTGCAGTCCCAAATTCCATTTGAGGATTGCGACTATCTTCGGTGTAAGTTTCTTTGCGCAGATTGACAAAATCCACATCAAAATTGAAGATATTCGTAGTAGCGGTTTCGAGATGTTTGGATTTCTCTGGATTTGCAGCAATTTTGTAGAGCTTCTTCACATCTTTAGCTTCCAGTTCATGCTTCTTGAGATTCTCCACGTCTTCCAGGTATTCCTTCATCTTCAAGCTGAAGTCGTAGCCAGTCATGACATTGATTGCTGTGTCAATATCATGACTTTGAATTCCAAGTAACTTATCCCGAACCCATCCCCCAGCCCATCGTAGTTTGACTTCCTCCTCGACTTCTTTGGACGCATTAATGTAGTTCGCTACATCAAGCAAAAGATTTCGAAGTTGAGTTTCTCGAGGAGTCAATGTAATACTAGTACTGGCCATGATTGTTCCTCGTAGCCTTTTCGCGAAAGCAGCTTTTTCTTCGTCGTATTTTCGTTTCATGGAAGAGAATTGGAATGTTTGTTGTTGGGTGAGAGTGACTCTTAGAATAGACCTAGCCCTTATGGCTCCACAGCTCTGAATCGAAGATGCCAAACATGGAATCATGACATGAGGAACACAAGAATCGTTTTAATAGAAAAATTGATCGACTTTTTACTATCCATTATTGATATGATAATTTGATCACTAGAGAAGCGATGAACGAAGTTTTGATGTAAATGTCAATCACGTGATATTACCTTTGTGATACCGGATTATATTTTTAGCGCGAAGCCGTATCAAGTGGTGGTTCCCGCGATTGTAACTTTCCAATATACTGTACAAGACAAGACAAAAGAAATCCTTAAATACAATACGACGAACAGCCTAGGACTCTCTTGTATGTTATGCTCATGTCGATTATTCGGAATTCCAACATAAACCTTCTTAGACGACGATCGAGTATCACACAAGGCCACATCTGGATGAACAATCGCCCTACATCTCTGCTGCAGTAGCTTCCTTCTAGTAATTAGGCACATGGTTGTGCGATTATTTAAGGCGGTTGAGTTACGAACGAATACAGTTTTATCCCGGCTGTCGACCTATCGATCTTCATGACACCTTCCAATCATGCATCTCCTTTCAGCCCCCCCGAATCGGTGACAAGTCCCACCCCGCTGAGGAGACCCAAGACAAGAATTTCCGCGGATGCACAATCGATGACTTCGTCTGTATCCTCACTACCATACAGAGCCTCGAATGCCTCTGTACAGTCACTATTTGCATCAACGACAACGCCCTCCAGTTCCAGACCAGTCTCCCCGACCGGAACATCGACACCTTCGCGGGTCGCAGGATCTGTATTTGGTGGAAGCACACTATCCGAATGTCGCCTTCTACCGCCAGATAGAAAAGATGATCCGCGAAATTTAATATTGTCAGGCTTTGTTCCTCATATTGCAGTACATACATCTGCCGATACACACGAACTTGCCCAAGACAAAGGGTTCAAGGGAGGGCTGTGGGAATTAATAAGGCCATTTGGGGAGAAGATACAAGGAAAGGTCAACGTGCGAGATAGTATAGGAGCTGGCAGAACGTACGACGATTTTGGGGTACGATTTGTGCAATTAGGTGATGGAATTGAGATACCTGAAGGAATACCTGGGTCGCGAAGGAGTGGAGAGGGGAGAGTGCTGTCACCCAATGGCACTACACCCATATCCGACTCGATGGTAGCCCAGCGCTTGAGAACCGGGGGGGATATTCCACAGATTGAACGACTTGTCGATCGTCATTTAACTAATGCTGAGGAATTCCCAAGTGTCAGTGCAGAGGATTTCTTGAACTTGAAGGATAACTCTAAAATCTCTGGAGCACCTTCTCCATTTTATACACTTTATCTTCGAAGACTGCTTTCAGGAATTCCCTTGGCCCCACACGAGACTTTCTCTCATCCAGTGGCGTGTATCATCGCCATAAGTTCACGAAACAAAAATCCGATTGAAGCTTTAAGGAGGCTATATGAAGAATCAAGTCGTGGAGAAAAGCGGTTACCACTTTGGGTCAATGACGATTATCTCCGCTATTATGTCTTGGTACACGACGAAGAAAGAGATGATATCACTAAATCTATTACACTATTTGAACAAATGAAACGTCATTTCGGGCTACATTGCCATCTTTTGAGGCTCCGAAGCAGTCAATGTGTGGCAACAGATGATGACAGTGTACAACTTCCACGATGCGAATGGGTAGCTGCATCGGAAGAAATTGCCGAAATACAGGCGCGAGAGTCGCAGGAAGATCCCGAGGATTCATTCCCGTGCATATATGAATCCGATACCACTGCCATCAAAACATTTATTCGAGAGATGGTCACCCAGTCTGTCGTTCCATCGATGGAAAGGTGTGTTGCAACATGGAATGATCAAGTTGCTTCGCGACGCAGGGGGATAAGTGGAAGATTTATGAACCTTTCGAAGACTTTAAAGTGGTCAGCTTTTGGTTCAAGCTCACGTAGTACTTCTGCAAACGTGGCAGCGTCTGGCAGCAACTATGACGCTTTACAAGGCTTTTATCGACCGGATTCACCAGAGGCGCTGATGCGCAAACTTGCAGATTATTCCTTTATGCTTCGAGATTGGAAATTAGCTCTGCAAATTTATGACTTGTTACGGTCGGATTTCACTAATGACAAAGCATGGAAATATCATGCAGCAGCGAATGAAATGGCTGCTATTAGTACTCTTATGATGCCTAATTCCATCAGCGCAAAAACACGTACCGAAACAATTGATTTAATGCTCGAGACTTCATCGTACTCATACATGACACGATGCAGTGCTCCATATGGAGCTCTACGCTGTTTGACCTTGGGGATGGAGCTTCTCCGAGTAAGAGGTGGGTCAGCTACGGGTGATGCAGCAAGATGGGGAGCAAGGCTCCTTGAACACAAAATCGTGGGTTCAATAGGGGATGCACTATACAAGGAGCGAGTTGCGGTCTGTTATGGTACGAAGAAGGGTCATGGAGCTGGTCTTTGGGGCAGTAGAACAAGAAAATCTGCTATGTGGAGTGTTATGGCTGCCGAAGGATGGCTGAACCTTGAGAAGCCTCATCAATCGAAAAAGAGTCTGGACGATGCTCGTGCGAAATATGCCACATTGACACATAAAGACAGTCTGTTGCATTTCTCGGAAGCGAATGAATTTGTTCAAGGTCTTGAGACTGAGATCGAAAACACTTTATACCCCATCACCGAGTCACAGGTAACAATCATGCCGGACGATCTAATAGAGACAACGATGGGAGAAGAAACCGAAGCTTTCAATTCCCGCCCACATCGGAGAAGTCTTCTGGGTGGAGTAGCACCGCCTGCCATTGCCAGTCTCGAATCAGCCCCTTTACATGGGACATTAATAGAAGCGGCAGAGAAAAGTGAGGCTATTACTAGCAACGATTTTGAACAAGAGTAATCCAAGCGTGATGTTGCCGTTAGTCGTCGATGAGAGCGAGCAAACTTCCTCCATATACCATTTTATTTCAGGGGGTCCTTCTGACTTTGTTGGGAAAGCATTGCGAAACAGGAGTCGAGGAGTTTTAGATATGGCTGAAGATAGTCTTAGGGTGGAAATCGGGATGATATGTATGAATATGCTAAGAGATGAATTCAATGAATAAGGTTATCGATGATAAGAACTTCAGAAATCCTCCTATATTTCATGGCGAATTAACACTATCAAAGCTCAGGAACTCAATTTAATACATTGTTGGGTGCTTCTAGAGTTTTATCATTCAAGAATCTAGTTCTCATTGTTTCGCGAAGGACTTGTGTAAGAATGTATTGGTCATCCACTCCTCAACATCATACCATTCATGCGTTACCTATCCCAATCCTCCGAAGGAATATGCTGTCTTACCAATACATCTAAACTGCTTTCGACTTCACGCCTCGTCTCCTGACTGTACCAAACTAATCCAAATTGAGCTTGTACCACGCTACACCCGGGCATCGTTTGATATAATGATCGCCTCACGTCAACCTCATTCTTTCCTCGTCCTTCAAGTAATCAAAATGCCCCCCCGCCGCCGCCGCCGCCAGCCCATTTCCCCGCCTGGCATAGACCACATCACTGGAATTCCCACGGAGCTTCTCCAAAGCGTCGCCTCCAACCTTCCTGCATCCTCCGTTTTGTCGCTCTCGTCTACGTGTCACCAACTCCGCCGAGCTTGTGACAAGTGGGTTGTTTTTCGTGATATCTTGATCAAGGGATCTAATTCAGGTTCGTCCAATCGAGCTTGGAGGAAGGATTGGGATTTGACTAAGCTGTATTCATGCATCAATACGCCCAACAATCATCATTGGAAGCGATGGGTCGTTGCAGATGAGAAGGCTTTGGAGTTCATGAAAACCCCGTTGGACAGACTGAAAGACATATCAGTTGAATGTGTAGTGAAATGGGCGCCACATTTAGCGGTGATACATCGTGAGTGTCCAAGAGATTCGATTCAGTGAGAAGACGCCTGTCTTAACTAACATACCATACTACAGATCTTTTAATATTATCTGAACACGCAAAAAGCCTATTTGCCAATCTATTCTACGAAGACGAAGGGAACAACATGCAAAAACCGTACCGGCACTTACTCTGGTTTTGTATCACCGCATCTGCCCTCTCGATTTATCCGAAGAATCCCAATTTCCACAGACAATGCCCTTTGTTACGTCTAGATCTATACACTACCAGTAAATTCCACACAACAACAGATTCATATCATGCTTACAGGGTCATCGTCAAATTTTACACCCACCTGTTTCTCACGATCGCAGAAGGCAAGGTCGGAGCTGAAATATATGAACAATATGGACGTCTGGGAGGGCCTAAACCTTCGACGGCATCCTCGATGGTACCCTTGCCTCCATTGACAGGAGATATCCCGTTTGCATCATATTTCAACTTATCCGGGATTCCCCCCTTCCCTCGTCGCACCGACCAGCATCCTACCAATCCTAGAAGAATGACGACGAGAGAATTTCTAAGTGATGGAGAATGGACTGTGGGCATTGTTTATGACCAATTTGAGAACATTGATCGACATATGAGTCGTTTCACCGAGCTTCCGAGGCGCGGGATTCGCCTTGTAGTTCAACAGAACACCGGAAATCCCAATTTATTTGATATAAAATCCGAGGGGGGAGGGATTGGAGAATTTGGCTTCTTTCACTTCGAAGGACAAATGTGGAAGACTTCGGAGGCGATAAGACTAACCCGACTTTATGATCTGGTACCGAGAGATCAACCAATACTAGCGCTTCGTTGTCCATTCGGTATTGTGGCACGTGATGGGAGACGGTTATTTTGGATGTGGAAGAGTGAGTGGTCTGAGAGGAGAGGGGTGCCGTGGGCGGTGAGAGGGTAATTCGTATTTGTGGAATTTTATTCACTTGGAGGATTTTATGAATTTTTCAACGAAAACCTCAACCATGGAGAAAAAAATAGGAGAATAGTTTTGTCGAAAAGGAATTTGGAAAGGCTGCGTACTATTTCGATAGTTTTCTTCTTTCCAAGTACTGTTACAGTACCAATCTTGCTGGGTAGCGACATTCTTTTGAATTTCCATATCGACATTCATTTTCAAAAATACCTTGGGTTTCAATATCAAGCTGTGTTCTCGCTCCTTGCCTAGCAGATCACATACTACAGCATCTTTTCTTGAACCTCGATTGAGACCCAAACCCCATATTGTATATATTGTATGGGCATCTTTTCAAAACAAGTTTGAGGAAGCTTTCTTCTGCTCAAAGCGTCTGGAAGTTTCAATGCACGCTGGAGAGGATTCGTAAAGCCGAGCACCTGCTGCTGTATCTACATAGAGTAGCACTCTTTGATCATTTGCATTTACATCCTGTGCGAAGTTTTGTCGATGCCATATTATTCAGTAATCACCACAAAACACCCCCTTGCCCATTTTTGATATCGAGCCAGTATAGCACTCCACCCTCGGTCCCGGTGTGACGATAGTTGTAAAATGGAGTTATAAAGAATGGTTTTCTGATAGCAAGTCTAATGATGTCTCTCCAATAAGCTTGATGCATATTAGTAATTCGGCCTTCATCGGAGTCTATCCTTGAAACAATGTACGTCGACGCAAATAGACTGTGCGCATATGAATTTCAAAGGTCGGGAATATTTGAAGGTTGGGGAAGAGGTGAAGCAAGTAACTTCTCTAATTTCATGTAGACATGTTGCTATCTCATCGTCTAATCATACTCACTCCTACGTGGCTGGAATTAAAATCAAGCTAACGGAAATTGCCAAAAAGTTAACGTGGTAGGTTATGAGTTTCTTAACAGTCCAGCAGTGCCACGAGAGCGGGTTGAGTCGGTGGCTTCAATATGTTGGTGCCATCGATCATCTACCGTACACGCAAGAGCAGCAGCAGCAGCCCTCAAAGAAGGAGTACTCCATCTCACACCCCTCATTCCAAACTTATGCCCCACTCCTTTTTCTGAGGAAGAACAATGCGCAAACTAGAGAGTTCTTTTAACATGTAATGAATTGTCGTATACGAACAATACATGAAACACCATTATCAAGAGACTTGAACCTTTAGGCGACTGGATCGATAGAGCTTTCGAAATCAGTGAAACCCCCATTTCTTGTACTCTTTTACTATAGCATTGTGGTACGTGCTAAAATTGTATATCGTGGAGGGTAGATGATAGGTAAAAATGGTAGATGAGTAACCTTTGGTGGAAGCGAAAAGGGATAGGGGTGATGTAAGCTTGACTAGCAAGCGAAATGGCAAATCAGATTTAAAGACGAGAGAGAACATCATTCAATCTAATCAACCTATCAACACAATGTATCAACTTTAGAGATATATTTAATTGCAACGAGCTTAGATACTTCTTACTTATAAATGATCTACTATTGATAGGTACATCAATAAAGGTATACTGATCTTTCTTAGATTGATATATATATGTTGTAAGATTATTATTACGAATTTGCGATTAAGTGATATACATCCATTCCAACGTTTAAAAAAAAACAAGGGGGCATCATATTCCGTATCTATTCAGGATCTAACTTTCACCTCGCTGTAGTATAATTATCCCATCAGCATCCATCTCCTTTCCTTTCATCCCCAGACTCTCACATGTGCTCAACAATCCTCACATCCAGAACACCGTTCCTAGACCCATTCCAATCCCATACCCATGACAAAAATCACAAAATTATAAAAGCCCAAAAATGCAATATTCTATGAATATCAAAGGAACCCATAAACACATATGTGCTATTCTCAATACCTTGTATCTTACATTGTACCCCTCCGACAACATCCAAATGTATCTCTCCGAAAACCGAAAACCGATAAACCATAGCTACCAATGTAAGAGTCATTGCAAAACAACCAGGAAATCTAGAAGTAAATGAATTAAAACAAGTCCGGGGTCCCAAACGCTTACTTATAGGAAATCTATGAAATTAGTAAAAAATTGCCGTCGGGGACTTTTCAAAGTTCATAAAAGTCAATTGCCTCGTGAACCTTACTCTGCGCTGTATGTATTTGAGCGAAAATCTAAGCTACAACGCACCCTCGGTGGTAAGACTGTCTGAGAGAGCATCCTCTCACTCTTTTTCTAGCGACCGAGAAATAGTAGTATCTATTTAATTGTAGTGAATGACCAGTATCCATTGATTACATCTAAAGTAGATGCTCCATGCTTATACAATATACCACCTTTCTCGAAAATATACAGCATCTTAGATTTCTTAGTCTCTGGTATACGCTACCCCAAACGCCCTTTTCCCCGAGATAAAATATGCCGCTAAAAGCGCGATGCCCCCTTTTTCGCGTCCGAATAGTTTCATACCTAAATGAAATACCATGCCAATACCAAGGCATTAAAATTTCAAATCCTAACACCATCCCTCTCCCCCGCTTCATCCTTCCCAGCCTCCCCAACAATAAACTCCAAAACCTTACAAACCCTCTCATTTAAAATCCCACCCCTAACCCATTCCTCCTCCTCCAATCCCGCTTTCCTCGCCCCCCTTTCCTTCTCCACCCTCACCCTCAGCGCCCTATCAACTCTAATAGGCACCGCCACCACCACCCTAACCAACAAAACCATCATCCTCGCCTTCCCTACTAAATCCCACCTCCCCAATCCCCTCAATCTCTTCTGAACCCTCCATATCCTCCCCATCTCAATATATATCAATAGCGCCCACACTCTCCCCTTCATAACCAGCTCTCTTACCTTTATAAAAGCGATCTCTATAGATGAAGTTACGTCGGTATTGATGAGGTGCGGGTATTGCGAGTTGAGAGACGAGAGGAGAGAGCGGATGGTTATGAAGTCGCCGGTGAGGAAATCTTGAATTAGGGAGGACACTGTGGTTTTGAAGAGATTGTCTGCGGCTAGGGGAGGAGAGGGATGTTTGGTTGGTAGGGAGGTGGTGGTGAAGGCAAAGGATGCAATTGAGGCGCGATCGTAGGTTCGGCGGGAGGAAGGGGACTTGAGGATTTCGAAGGAGAATGCTAGGCGTTGAAATGCGCTTGGAGGTAGTATGTTAGTACAGTAATCGTAGATTTAGAGTATGAAGGGGAGGGGCAAGAATTACCGCGTAGAAAGTGGATGAAAGGGGATTCTATCCGGATGACATATTTTCGATCGTTCTAAATAACATCGTCGCAGTTCGGCAGTTGTAGCAGATCTTGGTGCTCCAAGTATTTTGTATAACTGTATTTGTTGTATTGTCAATCATCGGTTTCTTTTACTTGTACCCCTCTGTCAAAGCGTTTGCGCCACACCCTTCCAATGCACCCAGTACAATAGGGGAATATGGTAAAAGACAGAGGGCAGTGATATAGAATAGTGATGATAAAACATACATCTTCTTCAAAAAGAATACCTATATATCATTGAAAATTCCAAGTCAGCTCGTTTCTTCCAATTCAAACCTCACTCCCAAACTCCAAATCCAAGTTCACATGTCAAACTACAAAACTCACTATGAATTACATCATCCTTAGAACCTAAAATTCCCCCAAAATCCCTCGCAATCATTCTAGCACTCTCTACCTTGAATCTTCACCAATATAATAGAATTCAATTTAGAATTAAAAGGGTAATCTTATTAAAGAATCAATATGTATGACATTTTGCTCAAGAAGTGAGATGTAAAAGGAAAAGGAAAAGGAAAAAGTAAGCGTTACATGAGAAATGAGCGTGGAAAAAGCATGATAGTTCGTTCATAGGGCGGGCGGAAGGACTTTCACATGAGAAAAAAATCTGTGAGGCGTGGTTTTGGTGTGGTGTGACAGCGGGGGGAAATGAGGGGTTCCGGTTGGTGGAGAGGGGAAGAAGGCTGAATGACTAAGGATTCATGCAGGGTTATGTATGGGTTGAGAAACTTGAGATTTGTGCATTGTTCCGAGTGGTACCTAACGAGCACTGTCGGTGTAGGAGATTTCTACGGAGTTAAGAGATGTTAGATTGTACAGATGATACTTTGCATTGATACTACCTTGGCTGTTAACGTTATGTTGAGACAAGGGTCCATCGTCCATACCACACCACTCATTGACCTAAGTCCCGGACTCAAGAAAAATTATTGATAATGCACAGAAATCCATCTCTAGACTTCCTAATTAGAGGAGTATCCTGTCACTGTCTCCCATACTTCATTCTCAAGTATACACGACACCCCTTCATTTCATATCAAGTCCCTTCTCATCCGCCTCGGTACTTTCTTCAAAGTCGTCTTCGCCATGTACTTGATCTTGTTGAAACTTCTTTGTACCAAATCCAATCCATACACACTTTCGGAATAGCCCTTATAATTGTCAGATCCTTTATGAAAGACGACTTATTCAGAGCTTGTGGGTAGCGTACCTTTGAGGGGCTCTATGTTTGAGGAGGCGCCGTTCTCCTTTGGATCTTCTTTTGTCATGATGAAGTTATATGTGCGTCCTCCAATCCTCAGACAGAGTCTACCGCTCTCATTTTCGTTGGGAGTGTATGAAAGTTTTCGTGCGATTTGCATGGTTGGAGATGAAAGAATTTGGAGTTTTGTTGGAAGATATGGCTGGGGATATGGATGTATGTATTCCGGTATGGAATGTATATTTTAAGATTTAGTCTGTTTTTTCGTGGGTATTCCGTTCATCAAAGGATGCCCAGTGATGAGAATTTATGCTGAATTTCAGGACCAAAATCTTAACCATAATTGGTAGAATATCCCAACATATGAGAAAACCATAACGCGTTGATTCTAGCGCCTGAAAGAAATGCTATGCCGAGGGATCAAAGACCTTAATGAGATATCCTATACATAGATCTGGACGGCGGTAATAGATATGTGGTAGAATGCAAAGCAAGGAAAGTCGCGGGGGAAAAATCACCACGTGCTAAACTTTCCCAGACAATCACACAATCCAACAAATTACGCGCAATGATTCCTATAGAAATGGCATACTGATTGATGAATCATAGTCAGCCTCACGTCAATTGCGCGGTTATGTAGGAATACACAAGCCTTGCCTTGATCCTGCGCAAGCTTAGGCCAGGCGCGCAACTACTAGGTTTGCATCCTCACACAGCTATATACGTATATACTTTTGGGAGATTCTAGATATATAGAACGTGCAGTATTGGGTATTTTTGATGGATCCGACTGCCCTGTGACTGGTAGGGCGATGAATTCGGATATCTAGTATCAAGCCATTCATATCATATCATATCGAGTTCAAAAAAGAGCCAATTCAGCTTTATCAGCCACTTAGCCACTTGGCCAGTTGAATTGAACAATTTCTATAGGCAATACAAACGGAGGGAAAGAAGCCATAACCCAACATATAAATATTGATTAATCCCAGTAGCCCAGTAGCGACTTCTTCAACCGGCATTCTTCCTCATCATACGTTCAAGGTGGGGTAGGGAATAAATCTATAGGTAATTCCTGTCATGCAAGTGGCATTCATATGATGAGGAGATTGATCATATCGTTGCTTTTATATTCATCGAGGGAAGGAGTTTGATGTTGGTTGTATTTATAAGTCACTATACGCTAAGATTATTTGATTACTAAGCTGCTAATTCTCAGATATCTCACCCATCAATCCCGCCGACAAACAGCATATTCCACTATAACGCATAGTCATGTTCGAATCTAGTCGTTTTGCTGCCACGAACAAAATAAATAGTGCAGATGTCGATGAAGACGGCACTCGTATCATCACGGAATTGGAATCCCATTGTAAGACCCTCTGGCTTTCTTGGCAAGCATTTCTCTAACACGTGACTAGTTCTACCGCAATCTTATACTTTCGAAGATTTGTATCGAGAGCTTGTGGGGGGTATTGAAGAAGGAAAAGATGTAAGTATACATCTTGGAGGTATCAGCTTCACTTAGATACTTAATAAGATGTTTAGGACGAGCTAGAAAATCTCCTCGTACTTGCCAGTTGCCTGACCAAAAAAGCGAATGAAGCGAAAGGAATAGACAATGGTAGCTGGTGCGAAAAGCTCGAGCTCTTTTTGTCAAAGATAATAGTTCCTGATGGCAAGGTATTCTCGTTGGATAGACCAGACGGTAAGCCATCTCATGCCACCTACTAAATTTGTAATAGGAGCTTATGTTTTTCAGACGAGGAACAGTCGGACAAAACCCAAAAAATCAAGCAATGCAAAGAAAAGTACACCATGTCTATTGCTTCGATAATGCGCCTTCGAGAACTTAGAAACTCTTCAGACCTACAAAACTCTACCCTTCTTTCCCTCCTCCCGTTCACCGATATTAACAATCCATGGACAACTCTGCAGTCTCGAAAAACAGCTATCACGATACTTGAGAGATATAATTCTTACCTGCAGTCTTATGAATTCATAGTCACTTACGTTCTACAATCTTTTGTTCGCCCAATGTTTTCAAGAGCTCCCGCTTTAAAGTCCATCACTGCATCTTCTCGGAAAGCAGCACCGTCATCCGCACCACCTTCTCATTTCGATATCCGCGAATCTTCTCCCTCAAGACAACCCTGGCGATCACACTCTCCATCCATTATACCAGTTCTGCAATGGGTTATCGAATCTATCCCCGTATGTTTTTTCTCCCTCTGATCTCACCTCCCCAATGCTAACGCCCACCGCTAGGTTGATATCCTCCGCCGGGAAGCATTTCAACTATTAACACCACCCGTTCTGACACTTCTCGACTCCCCCTCAAACTCAATCCGCCTCCGCGCTCTCAAACTGTTACCTGTTCTTTTCATCAAAATGGATTGTAAACTCCTCATAGATACAGGACTAGGTTCTGTCTTCGAGGATACCATTCATCCGATTTTGTTGTTCTTACCTTCTTTGACACCCGTCAAAGAGACACTGGAACTACTACCAGCAGGCTATGAAACTCTTTTCGCACTTTGCGATGTACAGTGGCCTGAAGAGGAAGATGCAGAGCAAAATGCTTGCGGTGTCGCAGCATCAATAAAAAACCACTCAAAACTCCGCCTCGACTTTCTTGACCGAATAATGCGTCACGCTATTCTTCCCGCCCATCAACACTGCCAGGAAATACCTTCAGTGGTCCACATACTCGTATTACAGATCGGCACTGTTATTCAAAAGATGAAGATCTGGGGCGTAAAACATTTGAAAGATATTTTAGCAATCATTAATAGCGTCCTAACAAATCCTTTCTTGCCCAATGCTTCTCCAATCCTCATTATAGACACTCTGAGGACATTGAGAGCGATTATCCTGGAGCTTTGGCCTCGTATTAGTTTCGAGCGGCATCGATTGCTCATTCTGCAAGCCTTGGCATTTTTATACGGCAACATGGATATGGAAGATCAGAAGTCTAAGGAGAAGGAGAAGGTGCATGAAAATATCATAAAGGAACTGCGGAAAACGGCAAGGGTTTTCGCAGCAGCAATTCAAGGAGCTGAAGATGAGAGTGCGAAACAGGCATTTGAAGGAGAATTGAACATTATCATTGAAGCTAATGGAGAACTGGCTAGTATTTTCGGAGTCTTTCGAGAGGCCAGGGCTAAGAGTTAGTTCATGGGGGATCGAATTTTTCATATCATTTTCTTCGTCCCATGGGCCATGGGGCGAACGCAATTCGTCATTCGATCAATAGCAAACATTACCTAGGTATGTCACGCATGGTTGTCAAATACCCAACCACGCATAGAAATTTTGAAGATTTGGCTGTTAGGGAGGATATTCCTTTCAACAGCTGCCTATATGAGAATTTTTACGGTAGCACTGTAGATAGATGTATTTCTAGCACTGTCATACGTAGCTCAAAATCCCAGCACTAATAATCCAAGTGAAATCAAAACATCACAATCCTCACTTCAACCCCAAACCCAAACCAACATTCCCACACCCTATTCATGAACGATTCTTCAACCCCCGCCCCCCCAAAACAATCCCTCTTCTTCAATAAAACCCCTCCCTCTTTCTCTCTTCACATACCTCCTCCTACCCATTACCGCATCTTTAACTCCATCATCAAATACAAAATAACATACTCAATACTCATACTCCTACTCAAAATCTAAATATATTCATAACAGAACAACTACTAGTAACCCTAACCAACAACCCAGGAATATATTATATTAATCCCGCTACCCACTCACCCCAAGACTCTTCATTCACTCCCTATCATCAGCACGCGAGGAACTCGAGATATAGATCATAGCAAATGACAAGGAGGAGATACAGGAAGCGATAACGGCGGAAACAATGAGGAGGAATATGTAGAGAAAAGTGCACGCTTTCTCTCTCATCCGATATGTGAAACATGCGAAAGTGAGCTACACCTTATGAGATAGTGATGGTGAATTAAGTAAGCGAGGTAAGCGATGAAAGTGAATGCTTGGTATTATCAAACCTTGGAATTGTCATTTGTTTGACTACTCTATTCTCTCAACTCTGCCTCGAGTAAAATAGCGTGATGTAAATTCGATAATATCTATAACCGTCAATTCGTTTCACGTTGAAATCACCCTGGGCAATGTTTTAACCCCCCAAAACCGTGCATACACTTCGTCCAAGTATCAACTTCAGTATATAGTGATCGTGAAATATGAATGGATTGGTATCTAGTACAATACCCCCCAAAAGTAAATCCCATCGCTAAACACTCCCGCAACACCACGCTAACTCAAAATACCCCATCCCTCATCAACCCCCTAGTCAATAGGTTGTTGTTTAAACAAGCTCTTCCCAGCCAACCACTTCCTATAAGCCTTATACCTCTTTTTCTGTCCATCCTCCTCAAGAACCGTCAACGGATTTTCCGCCACCCTTAGATAACTTCTATATTCCTCGACTTCCTCATGATCTTCTTCCCGACCCCAACCCCCATTAATCCCACCCTTGTATCCACCTTGTCCAGAACCACCATCCCATCCTACTCCCCTGACCCATTCCTCATATTCATCTACTCCTTCAATATCATGATCGTCGTCTCCTACTACTAGTGAAAGGACTTGTGGATATTCAACGTAGCGCTCGTAGTCTTCTTCTTCGCCTAAATTGACACTGGGGTTGAGGGACTCGCTGACGACTTGGGTGAAGGTCCATTGAGCCGCTTTACTTTTGTCTAAGGGGGTCATCTTCTTCTTTTCCGCTCCACTTAGATTGCCGCGCAAATTATAATTTGAAGAGTTGTTATTGGAAGCAGAATTATAGTTTGGGAATGAATCTTCCGTAGAATGTGATTGCGAATGAGAAGTTTCTTTCATAATACCAGGAAGATTATGATGATGGAGTTGTGAGGCTGTGTGGGGTTGTGATGCATCATCAGATAGAGGATGAGACTCATGAATCGGTTGAAGCCATCTTTGAAGAGCAATACGTTTCGAACCCGTCGAACCAGATTTCATCGACGAATCCTCGGGAACCTCATCGTCAGCAATGAACTCTGGAGTTTTCGGAAAAGATACTTCTTTCTTTTTTCCCTTTGCATTCGGTGATGCATGAGGAACTGGTTGCTCTTCGACGTGAGCAGTAGCATCAGCGCGAACTTTGAATGGCGAGACATCGTAGCCAATGCGAGATTCGTCACGGTGTTGAGGGCGTGGCATAAGGCGCGCGGAAGAAGATATTTTGCCAGGATACGTGAAGATTTTGACCATGGAAGAGATGGAAAGTGGTTTATAGTATTCAATCCAGTAGTCATCAAAGTAGGTAAGAGGCTTATTTGCTAGGGCCCCTTGGGGACCGGAGTAAGGTGGCAGAGTCTTCTTTTCAAGAAATGAGGGTGTAAACCAGTTTATGTAGCTACGGCGCGTACGAGGGGACCAAGCACGGGGATCGGTATGATGAAGATAATAGTCAGTTGCTAAGTCCCATAGCATAGGTCGTCCTTGCTCATAGGTGTAATTTCCGAGGAAAAGATTATAAGCTTCTTGTCTTTGGCCGTCGAGAAAGGAGTTGTTGTAATATCTTCGGAAACTCTCCACCATATCTCGAGATTGACTTGTCCATTGATTAATCTTTCGATAAGTCTCCATAGTGTTGACAAGTTGGGAGCCTCCATATTGAATTGCAATTGTGTCGCCATG
Organism: Myriosclerotinia duriaeana; assembly: GCA_002162615.1. Taxonomy (NCBI): domain Eukaryota; kingdom Fungi; phylum Ascomycota; class Leotiomycetes; order Helotiales; family Sclerotiniaceae; genus Myriosclerotinia; species Myriosclerotinia duriaeana. Next base: position 1,052,063 of record NGKI01000014.1, on the reverse strand, counting down.
CCCGTGGTACATGGATGTGAAGAGATTTATCGCATCGGTGTCATAGTTGATTGAAGGTTCACTGAGAATGCCTAGAGCATGGAGTTGATATCCAAGAGCTCGTTTGCCAATGACGAATTGAGCGGCATTAGTTCTGTCCAAGCAATCAATACAATTCGTCCTAGCAACACCATTTTGTACAGTTGGTATGGTTGTCTTGCCATCTCCGTTGTGGAAGATGCCTGTGTGAGTAACAACTTCATTAGCCATGCTTTCAAGAGTACCAATAACATCCTGGTCTCGACTCTTCGAAGCTCGACTCATATCCCATGGTTTATGAATAATCTTCTTGTCCTTTGGAAGGAATTGATTCAAGTAATTGATTGCATCTGTAAATTCGTATAACAACTTCGATTCTCTAGGAGTTCTTTCCTTGGCTTTCACCAAGTTCAATACATATACTGGAGCTCCGTATCTTTCGAAAAGATTATCAAAGTGTAACGCAGCTGCACTGTAAAATGGATCAACCAGGTTCAGCTCGATTGGAGGTTTAGGTGTGACACCAGTATTGTCTTGGGTCCAGTGCAGTGGAATACTTCCTCGATGTTGTACATACGAAGTGTAGTTTGGACTAGCATAAAGCTTAGGGCCAGGAGCATGTAATGAAGTTGTCATGTTTTCCGAGACTATTTGTTCGGTCTCGACATCATTGGCAACGTAGCCCTAAGTGGATTAGTATGCCCTTTGGAAACAGATCGGAGAACGTACCATATCATTAGTACCACGTTTCAAGAACCTGGCACCAGCAAAGTATCTTGAACGTCTGGCTATGATAGTTATGTAGACGATTCGTCCCCAGACGGGCAAGGCTGCTTGTGAAAGGTACCCATGGATGACAGGTACACACCAATCATAAGTATTTTTCAAAACGCTTTCCGCAGGTTTCAATAGGTGACTGTTCCAGACGAACATGGAATTATAGTGCTTGGGATGAGGAGAAGGTTTTCCTGCTGCTAGAGCAGCGCGCTCTGTCATAATATTATGCTGCAACGTCCTTGTGATATCATATGAGTAACTAAAATAGAAAGACTTATTCAAGTCAAGACCATTAAGGATACTGAGAAACCTTGACTCCTCGGTATTTCGAGTATCTGACGACTTGAATCTAGAATTAGTAGAGGTAGTCAGTGGTATTAACTCCGTAGCCTCGATAGTGTATACAAAGTGACCACCTATCATAGCATTTTGATTCCTTTTGGTGATCATATGCATATAGTAGCAACCGGTAAACTTTATAAACCCTAGAATACCCCATACAGCACTCTTCAATTTCATACCCCCCGCACTCTTGTTACCATCATCAATAGCGTTGAGCAACTGGGTCATTTCTTTCTTCGTGTAGACAATCTCATCTTCAGTGATATGCAAGGTACCTATCTCTGCTGTACGATCAATCTTTAGGATTCGAAATCGAGAGTCGAGGATATCCGCTCCTACAACATAATACCTCGTCGCCGTTTCATACAATGAGAATTTCTGCATGGTGCAAACGCCCAAATCTCCCACCTTTTCGTACTCCGCTGCTCTATTTCTTTTCAAATCCGAGTTTGGACTCGAGGTCCTTAGAAAGGGTTTGCAGACCGAAGCATCTTCATCTGTGCCATAGCCACCAATTGAATCCCTCCTTGATCCTTCCTCGCTGGTAGGTATGTTGTATGATAGAGTTGGTAATCGTGACACATCTTGCTCGGTCTTTTCTGTATCTCTGAATTCTGACATGAGAGGAGATGTCATGGCAGATGTAGATTGTGAAATTGTCGAGGTGACTGTGCTTTCATCGTCGAAATGAACATGGCCATCGTTGAGATCGACGGGTAGTGGTGAGTGCCCTCGAGCGGGGCCATCTTCTTGGTCTGCCATATTGGCCTGTTTGCTGATGTCACCGTAGTCTCATTATTTTAGCTAATTCAGATATTTATCGAAAATTTAGTGGTTTTCGTCTTTGTTTGTTGAAGTTACAAATCGAGGTTGCATATTCACTTTATGGAGAACAAGGATACCTATGTAGGTTACTAGGTATCATGGATATTTCGTCACTTCACAACCATCACCGACCGATAAGGTTTTACGATAAGAAGTGAACAACCTCACACAGCAACAATCGCAAACTTTACATCATCACAGCTTCATGCAGATTAGAGGCACTTTTTGCTCACCATGAGTGAGCTATTCAACTATCTCCTCAATAATGAGCACCAGTTTCGTCGGTAAGCCCTGATTCCTCCAGTTTTCCTCCGATCCTATGAACACCTGTATACTAACCACAACAACCATTCAGAGCACGCCTCGCAGCCTTGTACTCAGATTTCCGTCAACAACAGACCCTGAATCCAGATGGTTACCAAGCAAACATCGAAGCATGGCGAAAGGCACTGGCGAATGCAGCACGAGCTGGGGTCATGCCATCTCAAGGATCGAGTCCCGATTTACTAATTCTGAAAGCCGACGATGAACTTTTGCGCGCTTTAGACACAAATGAATGGGGAAGACCTTTATCCTTGGGGGCGGTTATGCAGGAAGCCCTCGCGAAGAAGGAGTTGATGCCCTTGGGGGAATTCATGAATGCTAGTGAAAGTATATATAATAGGTCTTGGGCTATAAAACCTTGGGATATCGTTGGCTGGGGATTAAAGCAGTTTGGAATATCATTTGGAGGAGGCAAAATGCCAGGGGGGAAATTGGTTATTCTTGGGAACGTGGAAGAAGCTGCAAAAGTATTTGCAGGGAAGAGCGTTGGAAAGACAGGGAGAGTAGGGAGGATATACTCCAAAAGGATGTTCAAGGAGGAGTTTGGCTGTGTGTTGGGAGAGCACACCTTATCAGATGCGGACATGGATGCTTTTTTGAAGTTCCTCACCAGGGACAAGAAGATCATAGCCTACGATGGCGAGACCATCAAACTGAAATCACCAACAGACTCCAAGACCCAAAACATAACTCAAGAGGATACGTCGATAGCATCTTTGAAATCCCTTATTGCTGATCTCGAGATTCAAACAAAGTTGTTCACCGAAAGAGTCGAGATCTTGGGTCGCTCAGCTAAGGAAGCCGTTGCAAAGAAGAATCGTGTATCGGCACTTGCAGCTCTACGGTCGAAGAAAGGCGTCGAAACTACTCTTGCAAATCGTCACGCTACCTTATCACAATTGGAAGAAGTATTGTCCAAGATAGAGCAAGCCGCAGATCAAGTGGATCTTGTCCGAATTATGGAGTCTAGTACGAAGGTGCTATCAAGTCTCAATAAAGAGGTCGGTGGTGTGGAGAGAGTGGATGACGTGGTCGATCAATTGAGGGAACAAATGGGACAAGTCGACGAGGTTGGAAATATCATTGCAGAGCCGGCACAGAATAATGTGGATGAGACCGAGGTGGATGATGAATTGGAGGCTATGGAGAGGGAGGAGACGAGAAAGATTGAGGAGAAAGAACGTTTGATCAAAGAGGAGAAAGAAAGGAAGGAAGCTGCAGATACAAAGCGCAAGTTGGATGAATTGGAGGAAGTAGAGCGAAAGGCGAGGGAAGCTAAGAATGAAGATTTTGTTGATGAGAGCACACGAGGTTTACGAAAGATGTCTTTAGAACCAGAGCCAATAGCGGAGCATGCTTGAGGTATTGGTATTATGTTTTTGTCATAGATAGGATCTTTGAATCGCATATTATATTTCTAAAATATTCATCGAAAGTTGAAGTCGTATGTGATTCTTTTCGAGTAAAAATCAGCAAATGGTAACTTATTTGCACCAATTTCCCCAAACTGTCAGAGCTGTAGTCGCCACACTGATGCTATCATCAATGACATCCTTTTTTCCCCATGAACTTTCGAGTTCTCTAGAATGAATGGCACGTCGAACAAGTAACCGTGTCTAATGTTGCCCAATCGTTCAAGGTCACCTTGAACGTTGGAGATATACCTAGTAGTATCTTGAATCCAAGCATCACCCGTAGCATCGACCTTGCACTTGAGCATTAAGGAATGTGAATTGTTTCTCCTACTCAACAGAGATGTACATCATACCGGCATTATGGACCACCTGGGCATCCAAGAAGCACGCACTTTCGCTTTCTAGCCATCGGGATGCTTGCCGAAACGTAAAAAAGTCTGCTGTGTAAAACGGGTACGCATTGTAGAAGTGTGTTCATCCGAAATATACAAATTGTATCCAGAGGACCCAAGAATCTTCGATGTATCACTGCAGGCTTCCTATCAACCCTTATATCAAACCTAAGCTTTCAGCAAAAATTCATCCCAAGTATCATCTAAGTATGCAAAGACCCAGACACCTTGAATAACCCTGCCCATATATCCCAGTTTCCAACATCACTATTCGTATCCAACCAATATTGAAACTTCCATGGGCTAATTATCTCAAATATCATTTTGGTATCATTTGTATGAATTACCTACCCAGGAGCTAAATGGACATCCCAAACGTCTTGATTGAGACTTTGAGATTATAAAAGTGACTCAACCACTCCCGTCGAGCTTCCGTGAATCGCAACCTTCAGATTCCTCACAGCTCAGCTAAGTATCTACTAGCTAACTTATGTACCAATTCATCATCTATTCTTTACACCTGTCTTAAGTATCTATATCTCAATTTCCCTCGCCTTTCATTCGCAAATGTCATATCGAATACATACATACAAATCCAGCCTCGTCATTCCCTCCACCCTCCCTCGAAAAGATAAAACTGTGAGGGCAAAAGAGTGTATCCTGAGCAGCAAAACGAGGTTCCACCCTTATGGGTGTACGTTCTCGGGGGGGAACCCACTCTCAAGAATCTTGAGTCCCTTATTCTAAGGTATAATTGTACTCGATAAACGAGGGGCGAAATCGCCTTGAAGTCACATCTATTGTGCTCAAAGCCCCCCTTAGTACTCATGGATCTAAACCAGGTAATGTTGTATTTTCGGAACTCAAATCCGAATGCCCCCAAGTACCACTGAGCCAGCAGTGATGTTTGGTGATAGATTTGATTTTATTGAAGTTTGTATAAGCGAGTGCTTAAGTGTCTGGAAAGAGGAAGAAAAAAAGGGAGGAAGAAGCGAGATGGGGTCGGGCCGACCATAACCTTTGGTCACGGTTATTTACCGGAGTTAGTAAGATCTTACTAGACCACCGTGACTGCAAAATTAAATGAGAGGAAGATTAATATTTCATTGGCTGGCGCTGATAGATTCATGTGACTAACAAAACGAAATATTTGAGTGCAAAGAAAATTTGGTTCTTTGCGCATGAATGAATTCCAGGGAAGGTTTGGAAAAACTGTAATTCGAAAAGGGTATAATATATATTACATTCATCTATTACGGCTGCGACAGCCGATTTGTATTTGAACCTGTATTGGTCACAGCATCTTGTGCTTCTTGCACCCGCATTATAGACAGATTTTTCTCATGACGTGAGGATGGCAGTAGCTCCAAAGAGCTCTCGCGTGGGTGATCTGCGTTTTTGCCAAAAAACCGCCTTTGAGATGGTGAATTGTTGGTTTCTGATGTTTCTGGTAATGGTAGTGTTTGGGGTGGTGACATTGAGGTGTTTTCAGCATTTGCCATGTCTCCATGGATCTCGACCGGCGTCTCTTCCTGATTTTTCACGGTATTCCCACTAGGCGCAACACCCTTTTGACTGCGTACTAGGGGCGTTGATTGTGATCCTGGAGTCTCTCCCGACTCTTTAGGCGGCTTGCTTGTAATCTTCTGACGAGCCTGTAGTATCAATTCATTGTAACTACTATTGTGCTCTGAGCTCCAAGCGTGTCCATCGAAATCTTTATCCTTGATATGAGCAGATAATGCGCTTGGTTGTGGTGCTTTAGAGCCTAATGTCCTCTCCCAAGCTTCAAGATCTCTCTTCAACTGCGCTATGGCTTTCGGGTGTTTCGCATCGCAGTTGGCATTCCATATAGTCGTATACTCTGTCAATCTCTTCCTCATCATCTCCTTCCCACCGGCCGCAGATATTCCTAGATCCATAAGCTTTTTCCTCAAAGCCTGGTCTTTGATCAAACTAAAGTTAACGACAGGTAAGCGGTCCGGCCGCTTGATCGGCTTAGAAGAGGAAAATAATGGTTTCGATAGTGTACTTGTGGATTGAGTAGTGGTTTCCGATTCCGCAAGGCATGCTCCAATGTGAACTTCGACGCTTTTCGCAGTCATTCGTCGATTGCATACCGGACATGCAGTAAGGCCATCATCTGGAAAGAAAAGTTAGCCACTGCAAGTGGGAATTCAAACACGCTTTATGACCCACTTACCAGGATGAAAATCCTCATCGCCCTCTAGATCATCAATAACTATTATCTCCTCCTCTAATGCCTCGCCGCTCTCGAAGCGTTTCGTTGCTTGCCGATTTGAAGCTCTCGTCCTTTTATTTGCCTGCTCTTCTAGCCCACCTAGATTTGAGACCTCACGCTTCCTTTTCGGAGATGTAATGGTAGTTTCCACCACAGGTTTCCTCGCAAGCTCCAGTGCCGCCGGTCTAGCCCTTTTGAAGGCTTCCACCAAATCCTCAATCGCCGCATTCGATTTCAGTTTAACTTCTTGATCATTCGATCTACAAGTCGGACATTTCGAATCATTATTTAGGCATCTCCGTATACAAAGTGAGCAGAATGTGTGCGAGCAAGAAGTGATCATCGGTGTTGTGAAGAAGTCCTTGCAGACTTGACATCGTAACAAAGAATCGACATCTGCGAGTTGAGCAAGTGGTGTTCCTAGCCAATCTGTGGAATCAGCTATATTAAAGGAATCATCATTCGGTCCTTTGATATTCATAGCTTCTGCAATAAGAGTTTTAGTAGACTTTTTGATGGCGGGTATCTTGCTTGTCGCATTCTTTTTTATTGACTTGGATGCCATCCTGGGAAATTTCGCGTAAAGTGGTCGATAAGAAATCGCGACGCGTCTGGCTATCCCAACTCCAACTCTAAAATAAATCGAGATAACAGCTCCAGCAACTTTTCGAGGAAACCACAAAATTAAAGAAAAAAATAAAATGGCCGATTTTAAAAGTTATCTTGCAGCGAGTATCTTGACAGAAGATAGAGTTGTAAGTTTATTGAGAGTTTGAGTTTTCACATAGGTTTAATGGAAAGTTTCCTAGGTAACTTATCGACTGCTCAGTCGAGTGCTCAAGGTTCATGTAAATGCAGCAAAGGAGTATGTTCACATAAAGCTTTATAGTGCCTTCTGCTAACAATCTGACAGAATGTTGTTTGAGTTTCATCGAGTGCAAAACGCAAAGAAGCCAGGGACAATCCATGCGACATATCTCATTGGCGGAACAAGGAGAAAGGGAGCACCTGCAGCGATTGAAGTTCAAAAGGACGGCGAAGATGATTACATGCAGAGCAGTCCCTTTGTTGGGAGCTCAATGCCCGAGGAGAGTACTGGTGAAGGTCCAATATTTAGCATAACATTAACGCGGGAGGAGGATTTGGACAGTAAGAACCCCACATTTTGGAGAGCATATTCAGTAACTAACACACACCTTCGTGCAGAAATCCGGTCAGAATATGAACATATTTCCTCAATACATATCTACAGCTTAGGACCTCATCCGTTGAAGGTATGTATGCCTTTATTGCTTAACAGCTTCAAAGTACTAACACACCCCTCCTAGGAGCTCCAGCTCCTCTCAGACTCAACCAGAGAAATCCAAACTCTTTCCAAATCTGAAGACCCCCTCGAAACCTACCATAGATACGGAATAATAACCAATCCCAATGCCAAACGTCGTACACGCAAAGTACCACCAGTTGCAGTCGCTGCACCAGCATCCGTTCCGACCCGACCTGCGACCGCGAAGTCTAAACTCAATGAAGTAGAAGAAGCTCCTAAATCCTCCTCATCCTCCAAGAAACCCGAACCCAAATCACAACCATCCAATGCCAAAGATTTCTTCGGCAACAAGGGAAAAGAAAAGGCCAAACCAAAACCACAAGCTGAATCTACAAAAGCCGAATCTACAACTGCACCTTCAAGCAAGGAATCAACGCCAGCTCCCCCCGCAAATCTTAAGCGCGAATCAAGTAGCATTTTTAAGGCATTTGCAAAAACTCAGCCTAAAAAAGCGAAAACCGAGGAGACAGATTCAAGCGCAAAGGAAGATACCTCCATGAAAGATGTCTCGGATGACGACGATGAAGATACATGGATGCCAGCGCCGATTAGCAAAGAAGCCAAAGATCAAGATCGGAAGTCCAGGAAAGAAACACAAGAAAGATTGAGAAAAATGATGGAAGAAGATGACGAAGAGGAAGCCGCACCATCTCCAGCTCCCGAATCAGCCGAGGAACCAGAAGAGCAAAAAGAAGCAGAGGAAGTTAACGAAGAGGAACCTGTCGTGAATACAAGTAATGGGCGAAGAAGAGGTAGAAGAAGGGTTATGAAAAAGAGGACTGTGAAGGATGAAGATGGTTATTTAGGTATATCATCCCCTTTCTCCCCGCGTTTCCGTGACACATCAATCAAGACTGACCCCCAACCCAGTAACAAAACAAGAACAAGCCTGGGAGTCCTTCTCGGAAGACGAACCTGCTCCAGCACCAAAAGCAAAAGTTCCACTCTCAACGTCTTCGAAATCAAAGAAAGATGCGCCGAAGAAGGGGCAGGGGAATATTATGTCATTTTTTGGGAAGAAGTAGTCAGATGGGAGTTCAGGGAGGATTTTGACGTGGAGAATATCGCTAGAATTTGCTAGCGAGTTGAGTTGAGGGTTATAGGGGTTGCGTTAACAATCTAAAGCGCGCAGCTTCGTTGCTTCGATGGCCATGCATTGGTAGCATGTGACATGTAATCAAATAATATCAATTGATCAGATATCAAGGATTGCAAAAAAAGTATTTCTTTCCTGTAAATATCATCACTTTTGCCAAGATATCTATCAAGAAAAACCCTCCACCCTCATGTGGAATCTTCGGACATGATCGGCCTGCCCAGGTGATTCGAGTACCCATCCAACAAATACACCTATCAATATAACTCCAATCATAATCATCGCTTTCATATTTCTTACACATACCATAAAACTAGTGACCCATCTTCATTCTCAACTACTGAATATCTCACTTTTCAATCTCATAAGGATCAGCGTCCTCCCCAAACAAAAGATGCGGTTTGCGTTTTGCGAGATCGAGGATTGTCTGTGCAAAGACTGAGTTTGCCCCTTTTTAATGTGTTAGTGTCGTAACACGTGCTGCAACTATGAAGATATAAATTTGGAGGGTGGGGGAAAGGGTGGAGAAGGAGAAGAGGACATACAAGCAAACCAACTCCTCGTATATTCCTGTATACGATTCACATTAATACTCTCATGAATCAAACCCAGCCGACTCGCTTTCAGCACCAAATTCAAACACTCCATAATCTCTGTATCGTCATCGGTAGTCATGGCCTGTAAGAGCAAAGACATGGGCCATGCATTTTCAGGACCGATATGTGGCCCCCCTATACCTTTGAATGCTTTCCCTTCAAGATAGTATGGATTTCCCTCTTTGGATAACAGCATTTTTCGTGTATTCTTGTAGATTTCATCGTCTCGTTTGACGAAACCTAGGACTGGGAGAGCCAGAAGACTAGGCACGTTGGCGTCATCCATGAGGATTTGGCTGCCATAGCCATCAACTTCGTAGGCGAATACTTTGCCCCATTTTTTGTGTTGCACGACGGCGTGATTCATGATGCCGTCTCTGATGCTTTGTGAGCGCTTCTCTAGCATTTGGGCTAGATCAGGACGTTTGGCCATTTTAAGGATTTCTGCGGTACGCTTGAGTTCGACGGACATCTGGGCGTTGGCGGGAATATAGAAACCTAGTATCGTAGAATCGTCTGAAGGCCTGAATGCGCTTCGTATCAGACCCGTTCCGTAGTTCAATGGATTGCCAACACCAGACAATGGTAAAGTTTCAGTTCCCTGATCAGTTCGGCGGCTGAAGGTGTAAGCGTTGCGTTGGAAGTGGCCAGTCTTTGAGTCAAAGCTGGATTCGGATTGTTGTTCGAGGACGGAAAGAAGGGTATCTAATGCGGCTAACCACCGCGGGGTAACAAAGTCGAGCGATTTAGTGTGGCTGTAGAATGAATTCCCTATAGCTAGAAAATGAGCAAGGGAATCTAGTTCGTATTTGCATTCAAAGACAAAAGACGGCTCATATGCAGGGTGGACATTATCATCTTGTCCGTTTTGCGATGCGGCAAGTTTCGAGGGAGGGGGAGGTTGGAATGCATTGCAATATGGCGATTGTATAACATATTCTGCTTGTGTATTGATAGCTCCTAGTATTAGATTGAAGATAGCTGGATCCTTGTTTGATAGTGGCTGGTATTGAAGCAATTGGTTCGTAGAATCTCTAAGCCATTCTGCATTGATGTCGCCAGTAACCACGAATGACTGCGCTCCCTGCCATTTCTGACTGTCCCGTACATCCCTTTTTAACTCCGTATGTTTTGTAGTCCCATCGACGTGCCATCTTACGGTTGTATCGAGGGTATTGGGGAAAGCATTCTCGAATAGTCTCGCCAGGTCCTTGTTCACCATCTTCAACGACATATCATCTATAACTTTCTCCACCAAAGGAGAGGAAAATGTTCGACATTGTTCGGCAGGTCGTTGAAATGGCAGACTCATGGGTCCATCAGAAAACGGTCCATGACTGAAGGTGGAATACTTCTTATAGTCCGGACATGCTTTTGCGTACTTATGAGGATCGTCTATTGGATCTTGCGGTCGATAGGGCGATTGAGCTACTGCGCCCAGAGCTCCTAGCCACATGAGACAGACCTGGAGAGGGAAATGGCCCATTGCAGTTGATTTGAAGATCTGGCAGGGCTACTAATGTTTTTTCGAGCCTTTTTCAAGCTAGGAATTCTATCTGGACATCTGGATGAATTTGGATAGCTTTTGCTTTCCACAATGAGATGGAATCCTTTCGCTGTTGGTCCAAGCAACAATTGGCGTTTCGTAATCGAACAGGCCTACTGAAGTACCTACTGCTCTCCTTTCAATCAATGACTCCAGATTAGAAATCTCAAGACCCAAGCAATATCTTGCCGGGTAAGCTCGAGGTAAGAGTTGATATCAGAGAAACTGCTTCAATGTTCATGATCCAATTGAGCTGGTGGTGAACCTTACTAATGTACCCCGGAGGAAGCACACACCGATATCTTGGCAGTGGGGTGCTTCCGCTCTGCGCTCCGCTTCCCTAGCCCGGCACGTGCCCGAAAAAATGCCCTTGCTGTTCTCGAACGCCCAGCCAAGTTCTAAAATCTCCAGCTGTTCGCTCCCCGCCATAAGGTTATCTATGTTTCTGGTTGAAAACAACCTTTTGATACAGGTAACCTTATCTTACGTTGCGGCCTTTGTCGTCATTAAGTTACACTTGGTTTTCGGATATTAACCTTAATGTATCTGCAAATTCTATTAAAGTTATCCAGACCTGATCACTGCTCTAATATGAATATCTTGGAACAGTTCATGCCCCATTCAGCCAACCTTCTATTGCCTGCATGCCGGGACTACTTGTGGGCATGGACTCTTTGTCCCCTAGTCCTCGGAATATTCGAGAAGCTGACTAATGGTCTCCTGCTTCCAGCACCCTGAGCAACACGCGTTGGGCCAAGTGGTTCAGCAAGTGGTTCAGCAGTAAATGTATTGATTGCTCGGGATGCTCATGTCAAATCCAAAGGCAGACACCGACATGATCGCAGCTGAACTTCAGTATCTCAAATAATTTCTCTTTTCAATTCACTAGGAAACACCTATGGGTCTCGTCTCAAAATCATCCCAGGGTTAGACGGATATCTTTTATCATTCAATTAGAAACTGCCTAATAAGCACCCATGAATCGTTTTATTGCATTCAATATCAAGTTGTCATATATATACCGAATCGGACTTATACAAACACTCGTCTCGGGGCATCATGGTGACTGTATATGATAGTTCAGGCCATAGCAAGATGTACAAATTTAGAGGGATGACACTGTTCCGGGCCCAGTCACCCTTTCTCTTGGATTTAGTCGGGGCAAGGCAATCCTTCAAAGCCTTTTAGCGTATTGCTCTCTCAAATTCGCCTCGCTACAAGCCGCCTTGAGTTGTGGCTGTAATACAACCCTGGAGTCAAGGTCACGTTGCAGAGCCAGCAGGCTCATGATTGGCTGAGACCCCTTGTCGTTGTCTTCAGTTAGGACAGACATCTACCTTTGCCCCGGCTGCAGAGTAAGCATAAGTATCTGCGCCATTCTCCTTGACATCTATCAAAACCATTTATATTCCCCTATTCCTGGTTTGCATTCCGCGTCTTTCTGAAGCGACGATTCTCTATGTTTTCTCACGTTATTTTCTAAGTGTTATGCTATTTGAAAGAAAAACTACTCTCTTCACTTCCTTTACTTAAGAGTCAGTTACCGACAGTCGTAATGCCTCCTCTTTACCAGCTACCAGTTGAGTTGCGCAAAAGGCCATCAAGAAAAACATTACCCGTTTCAGCGTCTAGCCAGCCTGATAATGTAACAACACTGCACCCTTCGCCGGAATATCTTCAGATACAAAACATCGCCAAGCCTCCGTCACAACCTTTCCAACTAATGTCTAGAGTGTCCAATCTAAAGCATAAGCCAACAATTACCTTTGCTGTAAAGGACGGGAATATCATGCTATGTGATGAGAGCGCAAAGGCCTTGGATGCAAAGTCGGCCAACCTCAACCGACCGACACAGATTGATTTACACGCTGGTGATCCTGTTGCCCAAGGCCAGAACTCCAATGCCCCTATATTTACCCTAGATGTGCCTGGCAACGAATTTCATGTCTGCCAATCTCCAACTGGCTCAGTCGAAATTCGGTCAACAAAGAATTCTAAAAGATTAACGTCCCAAACGAAGGCCAGTCAACCCCCACGGGTCATATTGCAGGGACCAATTTTGCAAATACCATCTATAAGACTCGATAAATCCGTCGTTCCAGTCTCAAGGGCTGTAGTCGATCAGCCGGCAATGGCACCTTCTGAGAATGAGCCGATATCTTCGCACCCTGCATTTCCCTCACCCACGGTTCCGATGAACTTAAAGATTGCGAATTCTTCCGATAAAGGCAACATAGCTAGTCATCATCAGCACGTTCCAGCCATTCGTAGCCAGTCTGCCACGACTGTATCGAACAAACTTGCGTCCAGTCTCAATGACCAGCACCAGAAGTCCATGGTAAGCAGTCATGCTCCATTCTAATTCGGGGTGTTCAGTAGTCTGGAGCATCAGACCAAACTCACGCTTTTACTATCTGGAAAGCGTTCAAATAATCAAAGGGTTATAAATTTCTATATCCAATTTGAACACTTGAACGACTTATTGTTTCAAATAATGTAAACTTTCCAAATCGGTTCAATAATTCAAGTGTTTTGAATCTTCTGAACAAATTCAAGTATTCAAACTCTTTCATTGCTAAACTGTCATCCCGGTTATTGAACACCCTGCACTATTTTATACGTATCAAGATTGACCTCCATTTTCCAATTTCCGCTCAAATGTTCCAGAGTCACAAAGTCCCTCCTAATTATTTATATTAGAACCGATCCATCCGACTCATCGAGAATTCGCCCTCGCCCTCGCCCCACTGTCGGTTACACCACCGAAACCACTCCCATCAAAACCAATGGAATTCAACCCTCGCTAACAGGTTTCTGTTGCGACCACCTGGGCCGTCACACCTTGACACTACATCGTCGCATGACCATGTAAAGTGCAGTCGCCATAAAAGAAGTTGGCTCTCTACAAGTCGATCTTTTGATGGATTGCCATCTTCGCACAACATTAGGCATACTGCCTCTAATCAAAATTTGTCAACGGGGTACGTAACAAACCACAATCTCAGATAATCCAAGTCTTCTGTCCTCTGTTCAGAACTCATCAAACCTGACCTTGCAAATCACAAACTCTCATTTAATATCTCGTTCACATACTCTACAATATAAAATTATTGTCTTGCTACGCTTGGATACTCATCTAACATAATGTAGCCAAAAAACTTACATGCACATCCCTAGTGAGGAGGATGCATTTGCGGATTTCCTGCATATGACGCCTCATCAGGGCTCATTCGTATATAAAAATCTGGAACATACAGAGACACAAATCCGACTACTTCGAATCCGACCTAAGCGTCGTGGTCCACTTAGTCACGTATATCCACACCAGAATGGAGACGAAATAAGTTGCGACATCATCCATGTCTCCTTCGAAAACCACCCGCCTTATCTCGCCCTGTCATATACATGGGGTCATCCAGACGATGGACAGCATTCGATAAGTCTGGATGATAAAGCCTTTGAAGTCAAAGAGAATCTATATCATGCCCTACATCAATTACGAACAGGTTTTCAAGATACCTACCTTTGGATAGACGCTATATGCATTAATCAAAAAGAGGGGGTAGAACGCAATCATCAAGTAGGAAACATGAGGAAGATCTACGAACGTGCAGAAAAGGTTTTGGTATGGCTCGGAAAAGAAAGTAAAGATAGTCACCATGCGCTTCTGCTTGCCAACTATCTACATCAATACCGCCACTCTGAAGAGAACCTTGCCGAATATGTTTTCAGGAATCCAGAAATTGCGGTATATTTTACGGCTCTCAAGGCGTTGTTTTCTCGCGATTACTGGAAGCGAATATGGGTGGTCCAAGAACTAACCGTTGCTCGAGACGTGATTGTGCTTTGCGGTAGCAAAACCATCCCTCTACAAGTCTTAATTGAAGCTCAAGAGGTCATGAAATCAGACCAAGGGCAGGGTGCTCTAGCTGCGCAGCCTCTTGAAGAGGATATATGGTCGCAGATAAAATGGAAAGGGCCATCCTCAATAGAGGCATCACGAAAAGGATTCCTTTCCAAGAATATCAGCCTGTACGACGCGATTCAATATCACTATCAAAAGTTAGCATCAAATCCGCGTGATAAGATATTTGCATTGATGGGATTGGCCAACGACGTCGAACTTCACACACTGAAGATCGACTATTCGAAATCAGTGGCAGAGGTTTTTTATCAATTTGCCGTTTGCGAAATTAAGATATCTCTCCGCCTCGATCTTATAACTAAAGTGCAGTATGATAAGCAAAATCGCTTCAGCCTTCCTTCTTGGGTCCCCGATTGGACGTTCAACAAAAGAGCTCATGTTCGACTGCAGAATATTCGACGTCCAGAATATAGATACAACGCTTCTTTGGATACCCATGCAAATATATCATTCGTTCCAGGAACTGGGCACATATTGATGAAGGGTGTTCAAGTAGGTATCATCGCAAATCTAGGAATGCCAACTAACATGCAAAGCCCGGAAGACTGGGGAAATGGGGTTATAGGACTTAGAGCATGGGGTGCGCTTCTTGGGGTGCTAGCCCAAAAGCGGAACGAACAGCCAGGAACCCAGCCTTTATTAGAGGAATTTGCAAGAACGCTGATGTGTGGCCATGTCACCACCGAAGATACCCGTGCAGGCTTCCTGCGCAAGTTGCTCGGCGCAATTGCGTATTTGATTTTCGAACTTTATCCCGATTCCAATCTCTCAGACGTCCTCAAGCAATACTATCATGATGAGATACTGTCGAAGCCAAAAGATAGGCAACTCGGATACGCCCAACTCAGGGCTTTGCATGCACAAGAAAAATTCTGGGATCGTAGATTTTTCTTAACTGATCGAAATCAGATGGGACTTGGACAGGAGGTCGAATCTGAAGATATCATATTTATACCATTTGGATGTTCTGGTCCAATTGTGTTGAGAAGAAATGATGCGGTGAGTTATCGAGTCATTGGAGAATGCTATGTGGACGGCGTTATGTATGGGGAAGCGATGGAAAGTTTGCAGAGAAATGAGTTCAGGGTAATGGAATTTCGAGTTTCCTGACAGAGATGGTTGAATGCTATTCGATTCAAGAAGTTCGAAGTTCCTTAAGATTTGTCATTCGCTCGCAGTATCATGAAGGAACCCCAGAATAAACCACCAATTCCACCAGCCCAGCTGTCATCATAAGCCCGGGCAAGATTCAGGTCTAGCGGTCTGTCAAGAATCACCATGAATACATGGCGTGTTCTGCTTTTTTAGAGAGAAATTGGCGAGTACGGGATTACAACTTCATCACGCTCAAAGTTTCGCTCGCCAACATGATACGAGTGACACCAAACCAAAACATCAAATTATCACATCAGGAACAGACCAGAGCATCTGTAAAAGGGGTCCCATGATCCATCATCCCACATGTAAAATCTTAACACGCAGCCCCTCGGGTGGATTTTGATGATACTCCTTTTTGGAGGAAAGAAATCGCCGTGGTTCCAGCCGCGAAAAGCATGACGCAATTTCACCGTACACTCATTCTACTTATTCTATCCAGCCTATATTTTGCCTTCTCATTCTATCCTTCACCCATTCTTCACCGATCTCATCGCATCTACCTCCTAACTAATAACAGCCCACTGATGTGATAATTCAAAATCTAAACTAGAATCCGATAGTCAATGTTTTCAGACTTACTGGCAGCTTAATGGACATCTCTGTTATTTCAATTCAAATTTAACAAGCAAGTTATCTTTAGGTTATTTTTTAGTGCATCATTTGTAGTTCGGTTATTTATTACGATTCACCCAATGTTCATAATCGAGTGAAATAACGGGAAAATATCCTAGAAGTCTAGAAACTTCATACTATATGATTTCCATGCCATATTCATACCATGAGATGACTTTAACGTGAAGTTTATGAATGCTGTAGGTGAATGGAGGATGATATATTGTCAAAGCTACGATGCTGAGACCATAATTATGCACCCTTGATCGTACTTCCCATAGTAAAACCTAACAGCGTCTTCAACTACACTCCTTGCAATCATGGTAATTTAATAGCATATTCTGGGTTGATTGGATGTTTGTTCTTCTTTTGTAGTCAATTGAGAAACAATCGTGATAACTCACCGCTTGAATATCCTTTCGAAAGTTCATCGCTCCTCCTACTTGCCATCTATTAGCTGAATCTACACTTATTGCCCATAATGTCGGAAGCATCAAGCGAACTAGATGTCTCAATAGGTAGTTAACACCCGTCCTGAAGTTTAGCAGTATTGCGCAATCCAACTGTTTACGCAAAGCAAGGAGCCGAGATTCTATGGAGACATGCCTAGCAGATTACCAGTGTATCACATGTTCGTAGTCGGTTCCTTTCACACTCCTTTCCCGCCAATATATCAAGTCTCACTTTTCCTATTCTCACAAACATCCTTGTTACTTTCTAAGAGAGTTTCAATGCCTTATTCACCTCAAAAACATATCATTGATAGGCAATTACTGACTGAAATGATCAATGGACACCTAACGGATTTTCATTGAAGAATTCAGGTATTTTAAGCCCAAGTATTAGAGCACCACCGGCTGGTATTACTGGGTTGTCAAAACAGCGCTCTTTGGTATTGTATACTGGTATCAAGAAATCAAGTATTTAATACCATAAGCTAAATCCAAAAAGTTTTGATTCTGAATATTGAATATTTTATCCGCGCTTTAATTCCTATTTACTACAACACCTAAGTAGGAGAGACGGTATACCCGGCTTAAGTGTAATCTGTGACAAGAGCAAACTATGAAGATAGTCTCAAAATACATTTTGGTTGGTTTTTGCTTGAAGAGAGATCTGGATGCGAAGAGTGATATCTGGGATAGATTCTTATTCCTAGTAGAAGAAGAGCATCACTAGCAATATACGAATTTCTTTTTT
>NGKI01000014.1:1015304-1029963 GCA_002162615.1 Myriosclerotinia duriaeana | reverse complement strand
TTTCTTTCAAACCCACTACACCTATTCCAAGAAGCCAAGGCGACGCCCCCTTTTCGTGCGCAAGAAACTTCTTCTTCGGGCACCAAATCCCCCTTCACCCCCAAACCCAAAAAAAAGCCAAAATGGAATTTCTCGACGTAAATACGTAAATTGGCAATCCACAAGCCCATCCCAAACCATCTTCAGAGTCCAGACTAATCCCCACAGATCCACCATGTAAGATACAAAGATCAAAAAATTCGCTTACACGATCAAGTTAAGATCCGCTGCATTACTGTAGCGATGCGCCCCCACCTCCCTCTACCATCCTTCCAACTCAAAACCCAACCGATCATCACATCAACACCATCATACCAAAAAAAATACGAATAACAAACAAAGCCCCTACTAAATTATTCACACTAATACAATTAATCTAAAACATTATCTAAAACATTATCTAATCTATATACATACATACATACACTATACACAAAACCAGACCTAGTGATTTCAATCCTCCGGACTGCATTCTAATAATTTGAGACTCTTGATTATATCCAATCCATCTAAAACACTTATTTTGTTTAAATCATTCAATCAATTTGAATCACTTGAATACTTTTGAAGTATTCAAATGACTTCAATATTCAAAAGCCCCTTCCTTATTGTTAGATTTCTATCCGGACTATTGGATAAACTAACTTGACGTATACATATACGTAACTCAACCTAAATATTATATACATAACCCATCCCATACACACAAATGAACGTTAAAAATGAATAAAATTTTCCTCTTCCTATTTTTTATACAACGCCTAGTCTCTGATCTTGGCCATAAGAGTTCGAAACCAAATCTATGGGGCCAATACCAAGGCCAACAGTGCCATGCGACAGTAAAGGCCATATCTCATCTAGACAAGAATTAGTAAAAGGGAGAAATAAATGGGGAAAGAAGGGTGACATCAGTGCTTCCAATAGTCCGGGCTATTGTACACACTGGGTCAACGTAACATACCTGTCTAAAGTATGCAGCTCTTTGATCGAAATCCACTTCCTCTCCAATCTCGGCATTTCTTGGTAATGGATGCATAACAACCATTGAACTCTTAGCATTTCTCAATGTCTTATTATCAATGATGAAGCTATCCTTCAATCTTTCATATTCTTCCAAATCAGCGAATCTTTCCTTTTGTACACGAGTGCAGTAAAGAACATCGGATCGGGCAATGATCTCAGGAGTCAACTCAGTAGAGACTGAAAGGAGTTGACCAGGCTTGGATTTGATAAGTGCCAAGATCTCTTGTGGAAGGGATAGGGCTTGTGGGGAGACAAGTTGGATGTGAACATCATAATGTTGAAGAAGCTTGACGAGAGAGTGAACTGTACGACCATATCTAAGGTCACCGGTGAAGGTAATGGTGAGGCCACCAACTGTACCCAATTCTTCTCTGATTGTGAATAAATCTAAGAATGCTTGAGTAGGATGTTCCTTGCTTCCATTACCTCCATTGATGATTGGAACTGGCGAGAATTTTGCAGCTGTTGCAGCACTGCTCTCCTCAGGATGACGAAGGACAATCGCATCTCCATAGCATCCAAGAGTACGGATGGAATCTGCTAGGGATTCACCCTTGACAGTAGAAGAGTGGGAAGTGGCAATTGCAACTGTTCTTCCGCCTAATCTTTGCATGGCAGCATCGAACGAAGCAGATGTACGAGTAGATGGTTCGTAGAACATTGTGCAGAGAAGACGTCCCTTTAGGATAGAAAGGACACCTTCACGTTGAACACCCAATCGCATTTCTTGAGCAACAGCGAAGAGTAGATGAAGATCTTGACGGGAGAATTGGTTAACCGACAAAACGTGTTGATTCTTGAATGGTGATTGACCAAGAAGGGTCTGTAAAGATGGTGAGATGGTTGGTTGAGGGTATAATGGAGATCCAAGATCTTCAGGAGCGGAAGAACGAAGTTGTGGTGCTTGACTGGCAGGACCATCCAAGAACCTTGAACGAGTTGCAGGTCGCATAGCTGAAGACGGGGTACTGCTACCAAATGTAGAAATTTTTCTCAAACCATAAGAACTATCAGGTCTTGGTCCGATAGCTGGAGATTCAGGATGAGCTTTAATGGACGGTGATGGTGGTACTGTGGTATGTAAATCAATAAGATGCGATGACATGTCTTTACCATCAATGGCATCTTGAGTTGGTAGACCATCTAGACAAGCAGTCTTATCTTGGAAGATCACTCTTTGAACAGCTCCTCTTGTAATCTTTCCAACAATTGGAGACCAGACTGCTCCAGGCTTAACAGTGTATGGTCGGTCAATCTCGATCTCTACAGAAGCTCCGACTTGATCGTGAATCTCGAAAATCTCCTTGGGATTATCATGAAGACGAGCCTTGATATCATCGACTGTGAGTCTACCATCTGCGACAGCTGAAAACAATAGAGGTAAAGTATCAGCAATGCCAACAGCTGCGTTTGCTTCTGCCGTGACAAAAGTTGCAAGCTTGTATGGTAAGCTACCAATAGAGAATACATCAATGATGTTCATGTGTTCCCACAATGCCTTCTGATCCTTGGCAGTTGGAAGGAAAGAAGCTCCAGGGAAATCATTTTGACTAAAGAACAGAGAGTAGACTGCAACATCACAAGTGACTTGGAGCCCTTTCTCCTTGGCCAATGCAATCAATCCAACATCATCCTTGGTAGTGACATTGGTGATGTGAATCTTTCGGCTATGAAGACTTGCAAGAAGAAGGATTGATGCGAGGTCAGTCATCTTTGCATCAGTGATAATTGGCTTGAATGATGGCCATGACTCAAAGTGGGCAGTAACAGCAGCAACCTTGCTGATATTATCGGACAAGTGATTGAAAGGAATGAAGAGGGAACCAACTTCACCAGTAACTTGGCTAATTTGATCAGCGTTGGAGGAAGTTGCGGCAACGGAGAAATTGTAATCGCAAGATGCTCCGAGCTTACTGTTAAGTTGAGCTGCCTTTAATGCTCTAGCATCAGTAACCGAACCATCGAGACCAAGTGGCATGGCACGAATCATACTGAAACCAGACGCGATGGATGCTTTGGTAACAGTTTGAAAATCACGGCTACCACGAGTAGTAATACCAGGAACAAAGGCGGCAATGTTGATGAGACCGGGGAGAACAACTGTTCGGTGACTGGTCTGAGCATCAAATGCACAAATCTCCATGTCGTAATGTCTTGCAATGGCTTCGATGAGAATCTTGGCGTTCTTGACATTGGTAACCAAAGGCGTTTGATAATCAACAGCCATACGTCTAGTTTGGTAACCCTTACTCATATAGTTGGCAGGTCTTCTATATCTGTTGCTGGAAGGAAGATTGATATAGAGATCAATCATATTATTGGCAAGATGTTGAGTCAATGAGTATTCGGACTTTTGATCATCCTCGCCTTTTCCGAGAATCTCGAGATATTGAACTGGAACATCATGCTCTTGTAAGAAATCTGCTGTACCAGCTGTGGCAAAAAGTTTGTACCCCATCTTTTGAAGTTTGACAACAGATGGAAGCATTTCCTTCTTGTCTTTGTATGAACCGATAGAAAGAAGAATATTACGGTTTGGAAGCTTGAAACCAGTAGAGATCAATGCCTTGATATAAGCCTCGTACTTGTCACGACCGAAACAAGCAACCTCTCCAGTAGAAGCCATCTCAACACCAAGAACTGGATCCGCACCAGAAAGTCGAGAGAAACTGAATTGAGGTACTTTGACACCAACTACACCTGGCGCTAACTCGGTGGGTGGGTAAGGCATGAACGGTACACCCATAATAGCTCTGGTAGCCATCTCAATAAGATCAACACCCATGACCTTTGAAACGAATGGGGTTGATCGAGATGCTCGAACGTTACATTCGATGACCTTGATATCGTTATCCTTGGCGATGAATTGAATGTTGTAAGGACCAGTGATGTTGAGAGCTTTACCGATCAAGCGGGTAGCTTCTTCAATCCTCTTGATTGTGGTAGGATCAAGATCTTGAGGTGGTAAAATCAAGGTTGCATCACCGGAATGCACACCAGCATTTTCAACGTGCTCAGAGATAAAGTGGCCAACCATCACACCATTCTTTGCAACAGCGTCCATCTCAATTTCCTTTGCATTTTCAATGTACTTGGTAATAACGACTGGATGATCTCTTGAAACCTCAACAGCTTGAGCAAGGTAGGCTTCAAGATCTGGTTCAGAGTACACAGTATTCATAGCCGCACCTGAAAGTACATACGATGGTCTAACAAGCACTGGATAAGAGACCTTGTTACAGAATGTTTTCGCATCCTCGAAACTGGTCAATTCCTTCCATGTTGGTTGATCAACATGAATACCATCAAGCATACGAGAGAACTTGAAACGATTTTCGGCAGTATCAATCATTTCTGGAGATGTTCCAAGAATCTTAACATTCTGGCGATGAAGTGGAAGGGCAATGTTGTTTGGTGTTTGACCTCCCATAGCAATGAGGACACCAGTGGAAGATTCCAATTCATAAATATCAAGAATGGTCTCGAGGTTGATGTTCTCGAAGTACAATCGATCGGCTTCATCATAATCTGTACTGACCGTCTCCGGATTGTAATTGACCATGACAGTTTTGAAACCAGATTCACGAAGAGTTCGGATGGCACGAACAGAACACCAATCGAATTCCACAGAGGATCCAATGCGGTAAACTCCTGAACCGAGGACCATGACACCATGATCGTTGAAAGAGATATCGCTTTCAGATCCATTGTAGGTCATGTAAAGGTAGTTGGTATGAGCCTCGAACTCAGCAGCAACAGTATCAATTTGCTTGACGACTGGAAGAATTCCGGCTTCAGTTCTCATCAATCTTACAGCAAGTTCTGTGGAATCCCAGAATTTAGCCAATTGTCTGTCGCAGAAACCAAGCTGTTTAGCTTGTCTAATCTGATCAAGTGAGATGGTACTCGTGGTGAAAGTTGACATATGCTTGCTGAAGTCATTCAAGCCCTTAAGCTTACTCAAAAACCATTTATCAATCTTTGTCAATTCCCAAATTTTGTTGACGGAGTAACCAGATTGCATAGCATTGGCAATGGCAAAGAGACGCTGATCAGAAGGAGTTTGAAGTTCATCATCAATTGACATCAAAGCCTTGGTTGCACTGAAACCCAAGTTGTGGAAATCGATCGCACGAATTGCTTTCTGGATGGCTTCTTCGAAAGTTCTTCCAATGCTCATAACTTCACCAACACTCTTCATCGATGAACCAAGTTGTGTAGATACACGAGTGAATTTCTTCAAATCCCAACGTGGCATCTTGACAACAACATAATCCAAAGATGGTTCGAAACAAGCACAGGTCTTTTGAGTGACGGAGTTCTTAATTTCGTTGAGAGGGATGTTGAGACCGAGCTTTGCAGCGATGAAAGCCAATGGGTATCCAGTAGCCTTGGATGCGAGTGCTGAAGATCTGGACAATCTAGCATTGACTTCGATAATGCAGTATTCCTTTGAGTCTGGGTTGAGTGCATATTGAATGTTACATTCTCCAACCACTCCTAGATGGCGAATGACATTGACAGCTGTGGTTCTCAACATGTTGTAATCCTCATCAGATAATGTTTGCGAAGGAGCAACAACAATTGAATCTCCAGTATGGATTCCCAGAGGATCGAAGTTCTCCATGTTACAAACCGTAATACAATTATCACGACAATCTCGGACAACCTCATACTCGATTTCCTTCCAACCCTTCATACTTCGCTCGATCAAAACTTGAGGACTAGCGGCGAAAGCTTTGTTGCAGAGCTCGAGTAACTCTTGTTCATTGTCTGCAAAACCACTTCCAAGACCTCCCAAAGCATATGCGGCACGAACGATGACGGGGAAACCAATGTCCTTTACGACGTGCATAGCTTCATCGATATTGTTGGCCGAAGCGGATTTGGCGCATTTCTCACCAATCGATTCCATACTTCGTGCGAACAATTCACGATCCTCCGTGGTGATGATAGTCGATATGGGCGTGCCGAGCACTTTCACTTGAGGGGGATTAGTAGCTGATCATAGAGAGTGAAACATCCATACACGGCCGAAAATCCAAGAAAGATGGATATTCAAACAGCGTGGAACGTTGAGAGGGTGTGAAAAGCAGGGAATGATTGTACTTACCACCTAGCTCTTCGAACTCATCCTTGAGTTGAATGCCGACTTGCAAAGCAGTTTGACCACCGAATGTGACGTAAATCGCATCGGGTTTCTCATAGTTGATAACTTTGCGGACGAATTCAGCTGTGACTGGAAGGAAATAAACCTTGTCTGCCAATCCCTTCGAAGTTTGAATTGTAGCGATATTGGGATTGATCAAAATGGTGTAGATCCCTTCCTCCTTGAGAGCCTTGATAGCTTGACTGCCAGAGTAATCGAATTCTCCTGCTTGACCAATACTGAGACCACCACTTCCCAAAACAAGAACTTTCTTGACGTTAACTTTTGGAGTAAGCTTTTCGTTTTCAGCTATTTCACCACCTGGGAAAACAACTGGTGCGGAAAGAAGCTTTTCATCATCGAGAGTTTTGACGATGGTGTTGATGAAGACATCAAACAAAAATTCGGTATCCCTAGGCCCAGGAGTGCTCTCCGGATGAAATTGGACACTGAAATATGGTCTGTTGACATGTCTGATACCCTCGTTGCTTCCATCGTTGGCGTTGACGAAAAGTTCCTCCCATTCCTTGGGCAAAGAACTAGTTTGAACAGCATAACCGTGATTTTGTGAAGTAATGTGACATTTTCCAGTCAACAAATTCGTACATGGAATGTTGTGTCCACGGTTTCCGAACTTCATCTTTTCAGTTTGAGCACCAGCGGCCCTGGCAAGGAGTTGATGCCCAAGACAGATACCAAAGATTGGGGTTCGGTTTTCCTTCAGAGCGGATTGAATATGCTTGACAGTCTTTTCCATCATGGCTGGATCACCTGGACCGTTGGAAATGAACAAACCATCATAATCCTTTCCGGCGAGAGCAGGAAAGTCATAATCCCATGGGCATACCAAGACTTCCACGCCACGCTTTACGAGACAACGCAATTGGTTATATTTCAATCCAACATCCAAGCACAATACACGTATAGGTCTACCGGAGGGGTGTTTCAAAGCATTCGAAGGATCAGGTTTGTATAGTTTTGGCTCGCGAATGGATACTGAGGCATGATGTTAGCCCTTCATTCGGGCTATAGCAAAGTAGAGACTCACCATCTGCTACAAGGTTCTTGGTGTTCGGGTCCACCCAATCTATAGCTTCGAAAGATGATCTCCAATCCTTTGATGATAGAGCAGCCATGTTGCCCAAGGCAGGGGAATTCTTTTGTAACAGCATTCTTCCAAGCATGCTACCTTCTTCTCGTATTCTCTTGGTCAAAGCTCTGGTGTCAACACCATAGATTGCTGGAACATTTTGCTCCTTCAACCATGTTCCCAAAGAGGAAGTTGCAAGAAAATGAGAGAACTCTTCGCCCGCGTATGAAGCACAGATTAAACCTGCAATATGGATCTCGGATGCCTCGAAATGTGCTGGCAGATCCTTGAGTAGTTCGTCCATGGTCTCACGAGATGGTACACCATAATTACCCACTAAAGGGAACGTAATGACCAAGATTTGACCACGGTATGAGGGGTCAGTTATGGATTCTGGGTATCCCACCATACCTGTCTGGAAAACCAATTCTCCTGCGACACTCTTCTTTGCACCAAAACTATATCCTTGATAGACTGTGCCATCCTTCAATTCCAGACTTATGAGTCCTTCATCCGTACCATTGAGGATTGGTGCGGCGACTGGAGGGAAAACTAATTCTGCCATTTTATTATAAGGTTGCTGAAACGAAGTTTTGAAATATCCGCAGCGACTAAAAACTGCCCTTCAACAAGCTGCAAAGCAGTTTGAGGGACGAGTGTTTTAGTGATTGAAGTCCGCCAGTTTGTAGGTCAAGTATTTAGGTATAATTCCTGACCGTAGAAGCTTTTGGATACAAGAATTGAAAATGTAAATTGTTTTTGGGGTGTTGGGGGGATTTTTTTTCTTCAGAAATTATTGGAGACCTCAATTTTTTTTTTCTGATGATAAACAACCGAGGGGAGCCAATTCGATAACGGCTTTAGCTCTGAGACTAGCAGGGGTAGAGTGTAAGGCTCTCCCCACTAAAGTATAATCAGCCTTGCATTTACCCCTCCAGACTCCAGTGCCCTTCAGGGCTCCCGGAATAATACCGATTTCGGTGCTGTACGAAGTCATCATTACTCAAACACGTGTGTAAAAAAAAGATTTCCTCGAATCAAAAACTTCTTTGTATTATAAAATAGCTCTAATTTATAATAGTATATAATAGTCTACTATTTTTAATAAGAATAATTCAATCTTATATAATTTCCAAGGTTATTAAAGTACATATGAGTTTTATATAAAAAGAATTAAAAAAAGGTTTTTATTGTCTCACTGTCTTTGCTCGGAAGAATTAATTGGATGGGCAGAATGATGATTGATGGCAGAATGAAGGCGGCGAGACATGAATCTTATACTTCGTACCATTAGTATATACCACCTAGTGGGTCTATCAATATTCCGAGTACTTCGTACCAAGTGATGCACCTACTGATGAGCTAAAATATGTACCTAGTACTCCGTATGCTAATATTACATAGCAGCTGTTTGAACTTCATGATCTTTCTTTCTTTTTCATTCCGGGAGCTTGCATTACATGTGTTGCCATTGTCGCCGTTGTTGTAAGACAGGTATTGATATTGGTGATTTGAATTATCAGTCTGTCTGTAAATTATTGGGGTGAGTCCATCGATATTCGAGATTCGATACTCAAAATCCAATATTGGAACCTCTTGCAAGCGAAAACGAGAGGGGTGTCGGACTCGGAACTACCCAGGTATAATTATGGCTATCATACTTATTAGTATCAAAGCATAAAATGTATGCGAGTCAGACCTAATAATGTACGAATAATCAGTCATGGATTGACAATAATCTACATCATGGCCCATGGGGGAGAATGGCGGTCTGTTGATGTATGTGATGAGGTCAAGCCAGTCCCCAGAAGGATTCCAATCTCTCATCCCGTTCCCCCTCCCCCCACTACTCAGAATTAATGTGACCTCGGGATACCAAAAAAGGCCTCAAAATAGGTGTTGCCCATACCATTCCACACTGACCACCTGCTCAGGATCCATACTATATATATGTATGTCTCTGATGATGTGCGTGATTCTTCCAAATCTCTCATACAAAATGAGTTGATGGGTTTGTATCTTTTGACGCTTTAACCTCAATTCCCTACCAATCAAGAGGATAAGTTATAAGTTTGTCAAAAACTTCTGGGCCCCTTTTTGAGACACAAAAGAACGCTTAGTATACTGGTAGCACAGGTAAAAGCCTCACAGCCACCGAGTTTTCAAAACGAAATGAATGCATGATACGATGGATACTGTAATGATAAGAGAGACGAAGGAATACCGGTAGGTAGGTAGTAGAATGGGAAAAGAAAATGTATCTTGAGCATCCATGGATAATGGAGAATATGTATTGCTTTTATATCCAAGGTATCCATGGATCTATTAGGTATCTAAGCAATTGGAATAATATATCTTCATTCCATCACGAGGACATCTCTCATCCATCCTTCTTTATCTGAGATAACTTGGAACCTCAATTCATGGTTTCGGGCTTTGATCTCTCATTGGATAAGATATGAATACCAATGCTAGGATCGATCTGCACTTATGCATATAAACGAGACAAATGGATAACTTGCATGGTGCCCAGCAGCCCAGGTGGTATTCAATGGTTGCATCAAAATAAAAATAAAAGTTGAGATCATTCTAGGTTGGTTTCCCATTATTACTCGGCCGGTGTGAAATGTGAGTTGAATAGTTGATATTGCTGAGGCTTCTCGTATGGTTTTGGGGGGGAGGGTGGAGGGGTGAGATAAAGATAAGCAAGTCATCTTCTTATATCTTCATCGTCCTTCCCTTATTCAGATTCTCTTCACATACCTAGGTATCATTCATTGTTGTTTTGATATATAAAAATCGATTGATTCGATAAATTTACTGCCTTCATCAGTCAAGTCAAGGAATATCCATCCACTCTCAACCACCGAACCTTGGTTTTGGTAGCTGGGACGAGAAATAACTTCAAAGCGCTTGAGAGACGCGATAACCTGGAAATTAATGTTATTTGTTTATTTACAAAACACCCGCTGCTAATGTATTAATATTTTGCCAAACTATTCCTTCCACCGACCGACTTTCTCGTTGCATCAGAATCAAGATGGAATAAGTCAAAACAAGCTATCTTCCTCCTACAACCATCAACCACCGTGATCGTTGATTCTACAGCAAGAAATTCAGTTCCAGCTTTCAACCTAGGGAAAGAATCAATCATCCACAGATTTTGAGTAGAAAATATCTCGATCAAAAATGTTATCTTCATTACTGCGACCAAAGAAAGCTCGACGACGTGTTGAAGAAATCCATTCTCCTTTCTCATCACCATATGTTGATCAGTCTTCTCCAGCTGCAGCTAGAAGAGAACGCCTACCTCGACATGCATCCGCAGATTTTACGGAAACGGAAATAGAAGAAGATACAGAGGAGGAGGTTGCAGTAGAAAATGATGAGGAAGATGAGGATGAAGGAGGTGGTGAGGACGAACTAGAGGAAGAAGATGCTGATGAAGATCAACCTCTTTTACCTATATTCTCTGCGGCACATCTTGGTACTTCCGGCTTCTTAAGTTCTTTTTTTAAAAAAAATGAATACTAACTCCTCATTAGATGCGCTTCCAGTATATAACCTCACTCATGCTATTCGACTTATTATACTCCCGCGAACAGAAACGACTTTAACCTGGGATCAATTAAGATCACCACAAGTTTCCCAGTTCTTGGTCAAGCCTATGCAACAACAAATTCGAACTTCCCATTTTTCGAGAGCTACTTTATATGCCTTGATGGCAAATTGTTTACAATTTCGAAAGGAGAGTCAAGCCAACCCGGGCAACGCAGGAAATAGCTTGACAAGAGCTCTGGTTTGTGAGCTTCTAGCTATCAAACTATTGAAGGAATATAATACTAGAGAGTTGATCGATGCTCTTTCTTATGACTTCTATCCACTACAAGGGTTGGCTGAACCAGATCCACCCATAACCAACTGGAATCAAAGAAATCGTCCGAGACCAGTTGCTGCGAGGATCTCTACATTAGAAGTAGCTATTAGGGCATCTGCGAAACGATTTTTGGCACATCCACTTGTGGTACAGCAACTAGAGGCTATCTGGGCTGGAACTATTGTGTTTCATTCTGCGGCGGATAATCTTCATCGTACGTCGATAAATCGAACAGCCAACAAGAAACAAAGTCCAAGCAATGGAAGTGCGGTCCCACTACTTACTCGTGAACAACTTCGATATGGAATAACAATGGCTCCTCCAAAGCCTCCTAATAAAGAACCAGAAACTCAACAAGCAACCCAAACTTTGACCAGGAGAACGGTAACTTTATATGACCCAAGAGATGCATCTCTATTCAAGCTTTCGAGGCTGCGGGTACCACGGTATCGACAGTTCTTTTCTACCTGCTCACTCGCTATTCTCCTTGTGCTCTTTTTAGCAGTACTGAGTCAAAGATCGACAGACATCACTGGTTTGGAAGTCATATTCTGGTTCTGGAGTGCAGGATTCATGCTTGATGAAGTACTTGGGTTCAATGAACAAGGATTCTCTTTATATATCATGAGTTTCTGGAATGCTTTCGATTTGGGTATCCTCGTTCTACTGACAATTTACTATTGCATGCGATTATATGGCATCTTCTTGGTCGACTACGGAAGAGAGGAGTGGAACAGTATGGCATATGATGTTCTTGCAACCAATGCAATCCTACTATTCCCTCGATTATTCAGCGTTCTCGACCATTACAGATATTTCTCTCAATTATTGATCGCATTCAGGTTGATGGCTATTGATCTTGTGGCGGTCTTTGTACTAATCCTGATAGCCTGCAGTGGGTTTTTCGTTGCGTTCACTCTATCGTTCGGGAAAAGCGAATATGATGCGGCAGGTGTTGCCTACAAGATATTTCAGATCTTGATGGGTTTCACACCAGCAGCATGGGAAGCTTGGGAGACTTATAATTTTCTTGGAAAAGCATTGCTTGTGCTTTTTCTATTTATTTGTCACTTCCTCGTCATCACCATTCTCATTACAGTCTTGACGAACTCTTTCATGTCAATTGTCTCAAATGCTAATGAAGAGCATCAATTCGTTTTCGCCGTTAATACAATCTCTATGGTTAAGAACGATGCTCTCTTCTCTTATGTGGCACCCACAAACATCCTCGCATGGGTCCTGACGCCTCTCAGATTTGTTCTCCCTTTTAGGACATTCATCAAGTTGAATCGCAATGTTATCAAGACTACGCATTTCCCATTACTATTCAGCATTTGCGCCTACGAAAAGATTTTCTTGGCAAGATCAGTCTTTGAGCCTACGGATTTAGTTGAGAAAGTCGGACAGAGAACCAAGCGAACAATCTCATTTCAAGATCATAGACATGGACTCTTTAGTCCAAATCTACGAAGGCATGAATCTTCTGTTGCTGGTTTCCAAAAGGATAAAGCTCTTGATGAAGTATTCAGATTGGCACCCAGAGATACTCTTGGGAGAAATCGTCCTAGCTTTGATCGTCGCCAAACTCATCATGTTATCAATAACTGGATGGATCATCAAGGCGATGTCGCTAGTCCACCACAAGAACAGGATGTTTCAATATTGGAACGACTTGAAATGAGAAGGCAATCTAGGAAGGCTACTTTGATGAGACATCGTGGAATCAGTCGTGAGATTTCCGGAAATAGATCTGTAGCTAGTGATCCAGCAGAATTCATGTCAACAGGGTTCCATGATATGACTCGAATTTCAGATGACGAACTGCATCCGAATTCTTTTGGTGGAGGCCATACAGATGCCGATGGAGATGACGAATTGTTGACGAATGATGAAGACGAAATACATACTGATGATAAGCGCACGGCGACCAACTTTAGCAGTGCTGAATCGGAAGAAGATTACTTTCAAACTCCAACTGCAGATAGATTCGTTTCTCCGACGACAGCATTTGATGGACAAAAAGATTACGCCCAGCAAACTGGGTCGCCTCCAAAACAAACCAAAGCTACACCTAAGAAAAAGTCTCATGATAGGAATCTATCTACGACAACCATACTTTTCAATCCTGTGGCTCATCATTCTTCTCCTTCTGTTTCACCTCCTCGTTCGCGACCATTAACGGCAAAAATGTATTCGCAAATCAATACTGGAACTAATACTCCAGCAGGTCCATCAGGATCTCGTACTCCGAAAACTGCTAATTTCACAAATACAACTACGCGACCACGTCCTATTATGCCAAACCGTGCAAATTTCCAATCTGTTCCTAATACCAATAAGTCAGACCCTGCACGCAATCGTCTTATACGCCACAAGGACTCTAGTTTGAACATCAGTTTATCAGAAATGGGTCTTGACCATGCTCAACTTGGCGCAGTACCCAGTTCATTTCAAACTCAAATGGCTATCGCTACTAAGATGGCAATGAAACGTGATAAGAAAGAGGAGACTGCGGATGGTATGATGGGAAGATTGATGTTGGCAAGGATGAAGACTCTTGAGGAAGGGTTTGCTGAAGTTGTCAAGGAATTCAGAGGAATGCGCACAGCTGGGAATTCTTCGGTCGAAAATGAACCTTCTATTGGGAAAAGGCGAGAAGCTAAAGGAGATAAGAAGAAGAAACGATCTGGCGGTACCAATACTTCACAAACAAAAAGTGAAATTCATGTTGAGGGACTTGAGATGACAAGTTCGAAGGGAAAGGAAACAGGATACTTTGATGATGATCACGGTGGTAATGATACCGCTGGACTTGACATTGGAGTGATTACAAGTCGCGGGACTAGCGAGTATAAGACTCCATATGAAACATTCGATACTGGTATCATGGCACAGTATCTGGCCAAGGGGAATTCCTTGTGATTATTGCGAATTAGCGGGAGTTTGGTCGGGCTGGAATTTGACGGCGGTGCTCTAATTTTTCCTGTTCTTGTTCTGTATCATTTGAAGTACATGTATTGGATGATATCACGAGTGGAGGTTGATTTCATTGTGCATAAAGGTGGATATACCCCAATTGTTTTTTAGGTCAATCGGTCAGGTATGCTGGGCACAAGGAATAGTAATGAGAAAAATAATGACTGGACAGCTTGATATCTCGGTGTGTCATTTGTATATTTGCCCTATATCGTGCTCGATTCAAAATGACCAGCATATTCATCGCACATTATCATCGAATGCCGACCTTCAATTCTCAAGCTTCTCCCTCTTAACCCCATTTGAAAAGTTGAATAGTGGTGCGATGGGTGCGGGCCAAAACATGACCGCTGCGACGACGGGGACGTATCTGGGAAGAGTGGATAATGTAATCAGTATTGTTGTATTGCGGATACATGGAGGACAGATGATGGGAGGAAAGATGATGGGAGGAAAGATGACGGAGGGCAAGATGATGGAAGATAAGGAACTTACAGTAATCCGG
>NGKI01000014.1:1001651-1015030 GCA_002162615.1 Myriosclerotinia duriaeana | reverse complement strand
AGGAGGGTGTGAGGGTAGTTGGGTAAATGGGTAGATGGGTAGATGGGTAGATGGGTTGAGGATGCTAGAGTCGAGAGATATCGAGGACTAGAGATTAAGACGCGATAGATCAAGTGGCGTAAATATCAATCAAATAATAGTATAAATCAAATAATACCACGCAAACCCTCAAAATGAAACGAGAGAATCACAATCAGGATTCGGTACATCCAATCTCTCTTCTACGGGGTGGGGAAGGGAGATGCGTATTTATATTTATGTCTCTTGGGATCCTGGATCGCCCCTTTTCCCTTTTGTACTCCCATGGGCTATGGGCTATGGTCAAATGCTACGGACCTACGGTGCGTGTGTGTGTGTGTGCGTGTGTGTGCATACATAGCCTGAATATTATTATGGCGTGTGATTTTGATACGGTGATTTGGATGGATGGATCCTGGTTGATTGGATTAGTTTTGGATATTTTGATAATGGTACGATTACGGTACTTCCTTTTCAATCTTGAGTGCAACTATCCCTTACATACTACTAGGTACGTACATTCCTGCCCATCCAACAACAGCTCATTATTGCATGAATCTGAGGAGGAAGGCGTTTTGTGTACCTTGTAGGTACCTGTTCTGGGGTAATGCGGGGTAAAGGTTTACAGGGGGGCTGGTAGCGTATCGCTTAGGGTGGTACGGCTAGCACGGTAGGGAAAAGTGGGACGAAAAATTGGCTGCAGGTGTTGCGCTTTCATGTCGAGAGAGATACTGGATTTCTCTGGTATGTCACGTTATGTTAAGTTTGTGACCTGAACTGATTTGATTGATCAGCTTGCTTGCGATTTGTTTGATATCTTCACTTGGAGTTGGAGATTCGGTGGGAGTATCTTGCGACTAGGAACGACCTAAAGCTCATCCACCTCACCATGTCTTCCGATTCAAAGAAGTACTCTTATCTCGATCTGGTGAAAGCTTGCGATAAGTAAGTTTCGTCGTTTGTCCCTCAAGATTCTCCAAGGCTAAACTGATCTCACTCTCAGCTTTCCATACGATACAGACATCGACACACTGTACAAACTTTATCTTCCCGATGACAATCGGATACATGGGTACATGCTTCCAGAAATCGTCTCGAAGATGCCCTGGACTCCCGAATTCACCATCACCCAAACCACTCCATTGAGTGTCCAACTCCATCCCACGGATATCGCATCCCGCGATTTTTCAACCGTTTGCAACAATGCATTCGCCAAAGTCATCAACCAGGCCATCGATCAAGATATCTTCAGTACTCTCCACGGAGAACACAGTGAACCATACGCGATCCCCGGTGCCAACAAACCCGTCCAACTCGAACGTTATGCCGCTTCGCTCTTTGGTATTGTATCACGTGGTGCACATCTCACCATCTTCACACGCAGCAATGGAGGATTGAAAATCTGGGTCGCGAGAAGAAGTGCACATCTTTTTACATATCCCGGAAAACTCGATACCACGGTGGCTGGAGGGGTGCGTGCTGACGAATCCCCTTTTGAAACGATTGTGCATGAAGCAGATGAAGAAGCATCTCTCGATTCCGCACTCATTCGTTCGGATGTAAAGGCTGCGGGGGTACTCACGTACATGAAATCCACGGGGTCGGGATCGGGGGGTAATAGGGGCTTGGTCAATGCAGATATGATATATGTGTATGACCTCGAAGTAGGAGAAGACACCGTGCCCACACCATGTGATACTGAAGTCGAGGGATTTTATCTGTGGGATGTGGCGAAGGTCAAGGAGGAGTTGTTGGGGGGAGGGTTCAAGACGAATAGTGCGGTGGTGATGATTGATTTCTTTATTCGACATGGCATTCTTACTGCGGAGGGGGAGAAGGATTATACGGAGATTGTGGTGGGGATGCATAGGAAATTGCCCTTTCCGACGGCTCCAACGAGCTAGGTCTTGGGCGTGGGAGTTTTTAGACTTTGCATTCAATAGCGCCGGATGATTTCCAGGTTACGATTTGATGGGCGACGGTTAGACTCGGAATGTCGTTCAATAGTCTTGCTAAATATGCATCATAGAGCGGTGGCCTGAATGGCCCTCACGGGTAGAGAACAGATTGAATAGAGTTGGCATTCGCCCCTTTATTTTCAAGTGATGATTGGCAGTGATAAGGTTGCATTCGAGGGGAAGACATTTGATTCCACGAATCGAGGCTCCAGACGATTAGGGCCGACGCCTGGAAGGATGGTCTATTTTCTCTTCCATCATATTCAACACTGCTATATTCATCAGAAAATTTTCTCCTATCTCGAACTGATGTTACATAAGTGCGGGGTAAAAGTGACCCAGAAATCTCGTCTTAAACTTCTCTGCGGAGTACTGGTGCAGAAGATCTTGGGCTTAGCTACTGCGTGATAAGTCTTTCTATATTTATGTTTCAGATGGAAATCAATGGACACTGCATTCGTCGCTCCGCTCTAGCTCCAGATCATCGGGACAATCTTACATAAAGATGCATGGTATAATCTTGATGGGAGAGAAGCAATACAAACCGTACTGCACCTTTAGAGTCAACTTAAATCCGGATAGTAATCATGGATATCCACAAGCGTGGTGCAATACCTTTAGCTTGGAAGAATGACTCAAAGATAGAGGTTAGAAGACACTCCATAAGATATAAGATTCATGAATCAAAATACCAAAGAGCACATGGCAGGTCACAGATGAAAAGTCTCAGAGTCAGCATGTCCAAAGGTATTATTGCCAAGATCTCCTATGCAGAGTCACGGAATCCGTGAGTTTTGCCATTCTTTCATCGTTGTCTTTTGGAAACTCAGGCGCTTGTTCCTGCTATTAGTATGCTGGCAAGTCGTATAATCTAGGGTTATACAGATAAGAATCACTTCACCATATCACTCAGTAGTGCTAATTGCGCGACCATAATGGATTTCCGATGGGAGAAGAATAGAATGTTTGAATGAGATGGCATTGAGAACCGGCCGGATGGGGTTGATGAAGAATATATTCCCGGAGTACATATAGTTGAGCTGGCTCGAGGTTCTTGGGGAAGCTGGGTGATGGCTGGGAATAGTTGCGGGAGATCTGGTGACGTGGATCAACCTCTTTGGGGGGGTGTTCATTCGTCATGTAGGATGACAAATTCTTGTTTGTGGGGATGGTTGAATAGTTAAGAGTGTTTAACAGGGACGTATTAAATGGAAGTTTTGTGATGAGAAATTACTATCTGAATGTCTTAAGTACGATACACATCTCACGATGACTCTTTAATTGCCCCACTCCAAAATCTCACTCTATGTACATAACATATACACTCATCTCGACGAATTCCCCTAAAATGCGAAACAAAAGAAGAACAAATCAAAAAATGTCTTCATCCGATTCCTCAAAATTCTTCACACACACAAGACTGGATAATAACCGTTCCTACCCATCCCAACCTCCACTTCATCCGTCTAATGCCCAGCCGCTACGACCATCTCGTACGAATCCTAAGTAACCCGCTAAACGATCCCAACAAGCGCACTCCAACCGACACCAGCTGGACCCCGTCCGACTCCGCGCAACTAATCAACGTCTTCAGCACCCGCTACCACGCCGCCAAAACCCAGCACACCGCCCTCGTCCTCCTGGTAGAAGAAAAGGATCAGATAATCGGCATGGGACTCATGCATGAAATTGAACATCAACCCCGCGTAGCGAATATCGGTATGATACTCGAGGAAGTAGGGAGAGGGCATGGGGTGGGAAAGGTGTTGATGGAGGTACTTTTGAGGTTGGGTAATGAGTTGCATGTGGATGCTGTGGAGGCGGGGGCGATGAAGGGGAATGGGGCGATGAGGGGGGTGATGAGGAGTCTAGCGTTTGTGGAGGTGGGGAAGGAGAAGACTATGCCGGGGAATAGGAAGGTGGCGGGGGTTATGTTGGAGGATATTGAGAGGGGGAGGTGGAGGGATTTTGAGCCTGATGTTGTGTTTTTGGGGGAGGTGGTATGATTAGGGTTGGGAGTTTGAGTTATTCACGGTGTCACATCTTTCCGCACATGTAGAAGAGTTTCTCATGTTTCTGGGAGACTAGTATTACTAGTATAACACGTGCATCTCCCTTCCCACAGTCCCGAGTCTGAACTCAGTACTCTCAATCCCCAAGAGTCCACAAGGCACTTCACTTGTATGACCTGCGACCCTGCAATCTAAGCCATCGGATGACACTATTCGTTTCAACCAATTAGCTGGCCTTTTGTACCGCGGCCTGTTCAGCGGGCAAAATCTGAGTTCCTCCACAATGAAAGCATTGCCTTGGTACTAAGTCCTGTACCCAAACGCTTCTTCCGCAACCGTTAGGTCCGGCGCACTTGTATTCTTTTCTGGGATTCTCCATTTTGATGTCTGGTGATGAGTTTGAATATGGATTTACGTGGTGGTGCGAGTGGGTGTATTGGTGAGACTGCTGAGGATTGAGGTTGTAATGATTGAGGAATTTTGGTTTTATGGTTGTTTGTATCGATGCTTGATGGTAGTAGAAAAGTGGAAGAATAGGGTAAGAAGCAGGAGACTAAATAGATAGATACCTAGCGAGGAGATTGAGATGAAGGGCGACGGTGAATATCAGGCAACGGTGCTTCTGGCCTGTTGAATAACAAGTTTACGATGTTAATGCTTTTGTGATTGTGCTAAACCATCCCAACTCAGGTTCTGAATGGTTGAATAGATATTGCTAGTGCCTGGCAAGAGAATGGTCCAGCGGGCTCACAACTTTGAGTGTACATCAAAACCTCGTCAACATTATTAATTCACTTAAACCTATTGGTATACATCATTAGCATGGGATACTCTGGGTAAAATATAGAATTGACTGAATCATACTTCTCTACAAGCTTCTAAAAGTCCACATAGTGACTTGGGAATCACTCTCTAATATGCTACCCATAGCCAAACATTTCACACTTTCTCAAGTAGATAACCCCAGACACGTAGTTGTGGATTTTTTTAGCGTGCCCTACCGACCCCGTGAATAATTCGAAGCTCAGATTCTCGATTCAAATGAGCGGTACACACTTACAGCTCAACATGTCCCATCCAAATCGAATGGACCCATAGGCGATACCCCACTTCTTCCCCCCTTATTCTCAAGCTATGACAATCCCCAGTTGTGGATGCTATTTGTCACAATGTTTGACAAAGTCGGCCCTACTCTCTCAATTAATACATGTTACCAAGATATTATCTCCGATACATTAGAGTAAAAGCGACTAGAATAGTATTTGGAGCATGCGAGGGAATGGATCAATCATATCTAGATCGATCTCAACTCTCAAATC
The DNA here is from genome assembly GCA_002162615.1 of Myriosclerotinia duriaeana. Lineage (NCBI taxonomy): Eukaryota > Fungi > Ascomycota > Leotiomycetes > Helotiales > Sclerotiniaceae > Myriosclerotinia > Myriosclerotinia duriaeana. The sequence continues at coordinate 1,009,723 of NGKI01000014.1, read as the reverse complement.
TCAGGGGATCGTTCTCGAAGCTGCTCTAGCCCATGGCCGATATTCCTCTTCAGTAATTCGAGGAGTCAGACCGACTTTTTTGTGGGAAATTAAGTAAAAGGTCGATTCCAGTTAAGCTTTGAATTGTAATGAGTGAAACCAAAGTTATGACGGAGTGAATGGTCTGAAAAACTCCAGACTTCTTCGTAAATTTTTGATATTGTCAATATCTCCAAGCCTTTCGAATCTATTTCGCAACATCTAAATCTTAATGCGATAATATAATCGACATCGTAACTACCCAGCTCTCATAAACATCTAACGTAATCCATATCGCTCGCACAAACATGTTGACAATAAACGCCTTCATAAAGGTACATTGTATCCCTTGAACTTTCGCGCTGGTATCCTTTGCTCAAACAACCAATCCAACTCCTCAAATCTTCTCCCATTAGTTTCTGGTACTCTCAACCAAACCCATAAAGTTGCAACTGCTGATGTGCACGCAAAGATAAACCCAATCTTTCCTCTCAAATTCGCTGAATCTGGATTTATCAACAGTGGAATGATGATATTCATGAGAATCCCAAATAGACTTTGTACCACTATGCCCAATCCAACAGTCCTCGATCGTAGCGATGAAGTAGGGATTTCCGCAAAAAGTGCCCAGCCCATTGGTCCAATAGTAGAGAGATAGATGAACGAGAAAATTATCACACAAGCTACTTGGCCGAAAGCAGGTCCTTTGCTTGAGTAACTGGGTAAAACATCCAATATACCAATCAGCAAGAGTAAAAATGTTAATATAGCCGTTCCGACTAAAGATGTAGATCGACGTCCACATCTATTAACAAGAAACCATGAACAAATCACCCCTAGTAATCCTAAAATTGTAACTCCAACTGATAAGGTAAATGCGTTGGAGTCGGAAAGACCGGCAAGTTCAAAGAAATAACTGGAGTATCCAATTGCGAAGACGACACCAGTAAGTTGAGCAACGGCGAAGATACCCATAGAGATTTCGGTACGACGGAGGTTGGAGCCACGGAAACAGTCGAGGTAGGTTGTTTCGGAAGAATTTTTGGCTTCCATCGAGATACTTGTTGCCATTTCTTCTACCGTAGTAGCTGGAGATGGATATCCCAGACGAGCTAGAGTTGACATTGTAGAATCTGTATTAGATTGACGAAGGAGATACCAAGGAGATTCGGGTGCAAAAGGGAGGCCGAGAAGAATAATGACTGGGAAGATAAATTGAAGGGCAAAGGGGATTTTGTAAGCCGCCGACGAGGAAAATGTTCCTGTGCCTTTAAGGACAAGGTTTCCTGTAAGTTGGCCGATGGAAATGAGTAATTGAACCCCGGAAGTAGTCAGCCCTCGTATATTGGCAGGACATATTTCGGCAGCATAGCTTGATGGAATGGTGAGGAATGCACCCAAAGCAAGACCATTGATGAGCTGAAACGGATTAATTTCGATCAAGATTCATTGAAGAAGGAATCTTACCTTGCCTACGAGTAGGACCACTGACGACGCGGCGAATTCTTGTAAGAATACTCCACAGATACTCAATAAACATCCAACTCCCATCATCAACCTCTTGCCAAACTTATCCGCAAGATATCCTGTTGCAATAGCTCCAAAGAACTGACCAATATATGAAGCCGAATTGAATCCTGTTTGCCATTTCGAGCTTATTATATATTTGCCCTTGTATAAATATCCAAAATCGCGTTGAAAGGAGGCTATAGAGATTGCACCACCAGATATCTATGAATGTTTTAGTCACCTTTTCATGATTTTGAAATTCCGGGTTATACAAACCTGTATGTCCATCCCCCAATTGACAGCAGCCAACGCAAAGAATCCAGACCATAAAACCGCTACCTTATGTCTCTTCACCATCTGCCATGTTGAAAGATTTTCCCGTCCCTCCTGGATTTGTGAAGTTGCAACTGAGGTAACCGGCTCCTCGGACACGTTCACTACTTGTGTATCCTTCATTGTCATAGATTCATTATTGTCGATCTTGAGGGGAAAAAAAGGTGAAGCTTATCAATTCATTTCCTGGGGATTTCTCAGCAAGTAGTATGTTGTACAAATGCTGATATTTCAAAGGATTTACATATGGGAGCCCTGCTGATTGATCCCAAATCTGGGGAAAACAATAATATGCTACATTTTATAGCCAAGAGGTGAAGGCTGAAAACTCAAAAAGGGGGGGAAATGCTTATCAGGTAGAAAAATGTCAAGAGGCTGGGATACCCGTAAAGGCCGGTGAATGCTACCCCTGATACTAGATTTTGGGAGGGGTCAAACGTCTTTGGTCGAATTTGATTTGTTATAAGATCTTGCGCTTGCTGCATGAGGATAAAGATGAAAATTAAATTCCGAATACGGGGCTAGAGTCTGGGCTAGAAGCGTTTAATTTCTTGGACCAACTGTTGGACCACGCACGCCACGATAGCTCGTCATTGATAGTGTTCCAGAAAAACTATGAAAAGTGGACCGACTAGTCAAAATCCTCGCATCATCTCCAAATATCTTTCAAATTCTTCAACTTCCTCGTAACAATTGAAATGCAAAGAAACGTGGCTCTGGAAAGTCTGGATTAACCTATACTAGGGAAATTCGCTGAAAGTGTAAAAAACGAGATTTCCCCCAACAAATAACTCAAATCATCCCACGGAATATCAAAACTATGAGTTTTCCCAATTCCTTTTTCTCTTCGAACCAATAACGCTCCGCCCAATAATTTAAATCTCGCTGGGCGTGAAATGGTATTGTTTGAATCAGTTGTTTGATTGTATCCACGTCATGCTCACTCATTAACGCAACGGCTCTTAGCAACATCAATACTCCGGCACCTTCTAGGACCTCAGAGATTATAGGCGCAAAGTAAAGTGCCGTTTGAATGAATTCAAATGCCAACGCTCCATCGTATACTCCAAGTCGTTTATCTTCTAACAGTATGTCACTCACAGCTTGGAATAAGTTGATGATCTGTCTGGCCGCAAGCTCCTCTAAAGCTTGGTTTCCCATCGCGTGAGCATAAGCTAAATCCTCGTAACGAACATAAAATGGGTTTGTTGGCTGCATGATTCGAGCTCCGAGAGGATCGAAACCATATGATGTGTCTTCCAAACTACCAATAACCTCATACACCCAGAGCCCTGCTTCTGAGAGCTTCTCTGGGTCATTAATATGCTCAAACGAACTTGCGAAAATATCCATAAAATCAATTCTAGGGTTGCCTCTTTCACGGGCTTGATGGTGAATGCCGGGCAAGTTTCTCGATACCTCATGTGACGGCATGATCATATCTGGTTGATTTGGAAAACTGAGGACGACAGGCGGGTTAAGCTTCTGAAGGTGTTTAACGGGGCTTCTGTAATTTAAAGGAGGTAAATGAGGTACCGGCATGACTGGATTGACAGCATATCGGCGTCTGTTTCGTAAACCTGCCGTGATAATTCCATGGTACGGTGCCATTTGATAGATTCGGCATTGGCTTGGCTCTGATGAGGCTGGACTTCTTCGAAACTTAGAGAAGATGAATTCCACGGGTAGTGGGGATCCTTGATATAAGTTTGTAATTGCGATAGTATATGTTTGGTCTCGAGAGCCACAAGGAGTCGGCAGTTTGTAATAACGAGTTGATGTGGAAGTAGATGCCCAGAAGCTTTATATAAACAAACTTTCCATCTCACGCAGTCATGCAAACCACTACACTCACATCCGGGATCAAATAATACACATACAAATTTAACAACACAAAACATAAAACGTTTCAATGCCATTGGCTTCTAGTTGATGATTCCGAGCTGTAGTACGAAACTGATCTGCCCTATTGTGCTACGCAAACATAGCAGAATGCCCGGATAGTATGTCGCTTGACCGCGGGGGAAAATAAAACGAGGCGGATTATAAAATCACTTATGCTTTAACACCTCGGCGGATGAGTTCTGGTACACTTGACCAGCAATCGCACCACAATATAATGCTTCGTGTATGCAACAGTCGGTTGGCGCTAACCTCAGCTTGTAGAAAATATGTATGTAGTAGCGGTTTGGGCAGTAGAAAAATCTTGGAAGGCATCACCCACCGAATCGATTAGAGCAAACAGACATGACGGAGTATACGTAGCAAGCAGCTGTGGAGAAGGCTTCACCGAGAATACTATTCGCTTGGTGGTCAGAATGATGGGTGATTTGATATACTTGTAACTCAGCTCATTTGATGTGTCTCATGTGTCACATCAGCTATGATGTTTGTTATTCCATTGGGGAATTTGCGACTTAGCAGTCAGAAAGGAAGGGTGTCAAAGAGGAAGCATATCACGTGTAACCTTATTATCTGTTCTTCGAGGTGGCTGACAAAGATAGGCAGGCGCTCGGGCATATTGTATCTTTCTGTTTGCCAATTCTTCCATTAACATCTCAAGAATGAACTTAACCAAGTTCGTTAGTACCAAGATATATCTAAGTAGACTCTTTATCTGGTGTTCATTGTCGAATGAAGTCATTCATTCTTATCCACATACCCTTCTGTGAAATCCAAAAAACAAATGAAAGTTCACTTGTTGTATCTTCACCAGGGGTGACCTCATCATCACTTCTCAGTGTTTGCTTGATTGTTATCTGTGATCACTCTCATCTTTTGCATAGCACATACCACTCCACTCTCTCCTAGGTCTCTGTTATTCTCTGGATTTCTGATGATGAGATTATCCCTTAACATTATTGGCCTATGGACTGATATTCATCAATATGTAGAGTGCACATAGCACCATCTTGATATGGTATTTAGTAGATTAGATGAGACATTCTATGTCCAACCTTCTCATTCGTCTTGAAATCCATATGTCATCCCAAACAAAACTTTGGCAATGAAAATTGTTCTTTCATACCTAGGTAGTCATCATTTAACTTTTATGGCCACTTCTTGCCTTCCACTGAACCCTTCAAATTTTCTCATTGCCTAGCCTTATCTGATTGCTCTGACAAGTTTATTCAGATAAGTGGCTATTACTTGTTGTTTCTCGTCAAACGGGAAGATTCTGTGTCAACTATGAAAGACCGGAAGCCAAGTTTCCTGTTCTCCATTTTTCGAGAAACATCAATGGGAATCAAAAGCTGTGTGTATGCCTGGTCACCAAAACAATGAATAGAACTCAAGATATGCAACTAAAAATATCTGGAACAATATTGCCATCCACATCGACTTTTCAGCCAATTCCCATATCTCAATATTATTTCCTGATGTGCCGATGGTAGACTAATATACTCTGGCTCAAACCCTATTCTGTATGATAAGTTTCGACCACTCTCGGGTCTCAATGTCAAACATCTAATTGAGACAGGCAACAGAAAAGAATACCTTTCTAGCCTAAGGCCATCGAAATCTATCAGCCCTGTCTCTGCCCAAGTGGTTCCCTTCACCTTAAGAAATAATTCTGCAGTTCTCGAACATTTCTCCACGCCCTTCTTGATTCTTCAACAATCAAGAGCTCAAGCATCATCTAGGCGTCTCCTTCCTTTATCTGTTTTCGTTATTGAATCATCGTTGCCTTGCTGCTGAGTTTTCGAATCTCTACTTAATCGCGCGTTGCCAAAACTTTTGGTACACTCGTTGGAGACCTACTAAACAACCAAATACATAACCTTTGATTAACAAATTCAATAATACGGCATTGAACACAGCACTCTCATTAAAATTTCAAAGCTCATTCCTCTGAGCATATCCTCTGACTGTCCCAGTATGACCAACGACAGAAAAGAGAATCGTTCATCGCGCGCTACTTCACAGGAAGATTCCGCGGATCAATCAGATGTACGTACAACGTCTTTCTGTCCCTAATATTTACCTCAATTCTTGCCTCACATGCAACCTGCGATCCTTTATCTGTCCCGATGGCGAGTTTTCTCATTTTCAGCTGAGCTGGATGACAAACTGAAATTACTGGATCTAAACCACTGCTTCTTCCCCATCTCCGTTCAACCGAATATAGGCGTCCATTGAAATTGATTTATTTTACTCTAGATCTCCTTATCCTACGATTCATCGCCAACCATATCTTCAAGTAGCAAACCCACTATCACGAAGAAACAAAAAATGAGTGTGAAGATGGCGGAAGTTGCGATTACAGATAAGAATGATGATACCATCGATGTCTCCGAAGTCGATCATCTTGATGATGAGGACAAAATCAATTTACCCAAGGCTACCACTGCTCATAAGAGACCTGCGTCCAATACTACCAAGAAATCCGCTGCCAAAACCAAACTGAAGCCAGCTGCCAAAGCAAAGAAGAATGCCGTAGTACCTAGCAACGAAACGCCCACTGTTTCCGATGCTGAGAACGAAATGCGCCCCACAAAGGCTTCTCCAGTCAAGCGTGAGAGGAAGCGTGCTAGCACCTCCATGATTGACAGACGTGGTAGCAAGAAGGTGAAGTTGCCTGCAAATGCCTACAATCCTGATCGTTATGAGGATATGAACAAGGAAGATAAGACCTTGTTTGACCTCAAGACCGAGAATCCGAAGTGGACATGGAATGAACTTGTTGTTCAATTTAACTTGAAACTACAAGGCACTGCTGAGGTCAAAATGGATGCGCTTAGAAAGCGATGGCCAAGAGTCAAGGCGGCAGCGACTGAAATTGACCACGGTGATGTATGACCAACATTGCACTCTTATTCATCCATCATCCCTACTTTTGATTCTCCAGATGCACTAATTCAATGACTATCAGATCCAAAGGATGTGTGTCTATAAGCGAGATATGGAGGTTGAGTTTGAAAAGGAGAAAGATCGGCTATTGCGAAAGTATAAGGAGGACATGTGGAAGAAAATTGCCACATACGTTGCTCAGGAAGGTGGTAACACTTACGATCCAGACGTCCTGCAGAGAAAGTATGGCGTCTATCAGCGGTACGGTCGTATCGATGAGAAAGACAACTACACTGAGTGGACAAAGGAGGATGATGAGAGAAAATCTATGGAGCATAGTATGCCTACGATGGAGAAGAATGGCGCAGTGGCTCCCAGCGATGATGACAACGAAGCCGATGCACACGTCAAGGCGGGTAGTGAAGACGAGGGGGAGGATGCCGATACCACGGCTGGTTCTCAAGACATCAAAATGTATGACGATGACGCATGAGAGGGAGAGAACATTTCGACCACCAGTAACTGTGTTTAGGGGCAATCACTCATTTTAAGGCTGCTATTCTTGCATGGGAAACTTCCGTCGCAGAAAGATTGAAGTCATCGCCAGCGACCCGTCACTTTCCGTTGCCTTGGAGCTCTCATGGTTGTCTCTTTTTTCCCTTTTTACTCGAAATCCATAAAGTGAGCATAGCACGATGGGATTTCGTTTAGTTTATTAGAAAACATGATGTCATGAGCATCGCCGTGTTTACTAGTCTAGATGATTCCATCTAATTACCCATGTTTGCTAAAGTTCATTCCATCTTTGCACCATGAAATGTAATCATCCACCCTAACCCATCTAAACTAGCCCCAAACCCTAAAAGAGTGATGTGATGATAAGTTCAAGTACTATATGCGAAATCAACATTCTCGAACACTTATCTCAAGTTTGAAACTATTATTGTAGATATATAGTATGAAAGTATCCAGCAAAGAAATTAGAAGAGGCGGGGGGCAGCAGTACGGAAGCTATCTAGATATTCTTTTATGGACTTTCATATTAAACCCACAAGATATCGCTGTAGAAATACAACAAATGTCATTCAGAGGAGTTAGAGAATGCATAACACATTAATAAGATGAGTGAGTGATCTAACATCCAATCCAGCCAGGCGAGTATTCAGGTCCACCTGAACATAATATCAAATTTCGAATTATCTCGTCTCATCACTACGGTCGAGTGTTTGGGGTATGTGAAAATATTTCATAAGCTTTCACTTAGAGTCTCATTCAAAAGGAGCTCCCATCTTCCTAGCGAGAACGCCCTTGTTTCTGATAATCAAACTCCCATCCTCGAAGCCCTAACGACCAGCCCGACAGTGCAAGTTAGCACCCCTGATCAACCACTCTTTCAAATACATCCCTCTTCTCTCAAAAGC
>NGKI01000014.1:953418-1001333 GCA_002162615.1 Myriosclerotinia duriaeana | reverse complement strand
CCACGACTATATCCGCCATTTCCAAGCCTTGCATTTCGAAATTGATTTGCGTGATGAATTTATTATCCGAGGGATCTTCGCGCCACGTGGTGTCCCAGGTGGGGTTGTAGGGGTCGATTATTGTGAAGGGGGGGAGAGGGGCGGAGGTGTTTATATTATCGTTAGGGCTAGGGGTTGCGGGGGTGGAGAAGTAGGTAAAGAGGGAGTTGGTGAGAGCTTGTTGCCAGCGGATTTCGTCTTTGTTGTAGTTTGTGGTGCCGGAGAGGAAGATGATGGGGCGGGGTAGTTTGTCAGGGTTGAGGATCTTGCCACCTTCGACCAGGTCTGAAAGGGGTGTTATTATGATGTTTTGGTTTTGGGAATTGGTGAATGTCATTTTTAGAGATGAGGATGCTGGCGTACTACACGACAGATTCAATGCGGATTGAATTAATGATGACTGGATGATACTGTGTATTATCCGGGGTTTGAAATTTCTTTGCAGCGCGGGGTGAATTTTCAACCACAAAAATTGTTGCAGTGAGGTTTTGATATGAGGCGGTAGATTTATTGGCCTGCATTACACCACATTTGCATCTGACCATTAGCCAATCATTCATTCGCAAATCTATCAGTGTTCAAGATGCGACCATATCACCAAATTCATGGAACAATGCATCTCCCCATGATATCTCCACTAAGCCATCTTCTTGAACTTAAAAGGGTATAGATACATTTATGAATCTTCCAACCACCAATCTATCTACCGATCCTCTAACTCAACTCCATCATCAAAGTTCTCCCCCGTCCCATCCATCATATGTTCACTTCCGTGATCTTGTGGAAACCTTGGACTCCCCCTCCTTCCTATCGTCTCTCCACCGACGAGTTTAATTCTCCCACCACTAGCATTGTGAACTTTATTGCTTACCCAAGTCCCCACGCTTCTCATCACACCCCAAAGCCTCTCTTCATTGTTAGACAAAACTCGATCTCGCTCTTCTCTGAAGCCTTCATTGGCTTCTACTTTGAATTGATATTTTAGGACGTCTTTGACTGTTACCAGACCTTCGAGTTTTCCATGGTATTCGATTAAGATAACTCGAGGCCCAATCTTTTGAAACAATTCCATGACAGTTTCTAATGACAATCGAGGATGGACAGTAACGGGCGTGGAATCTATGAATCGACTAAAGTCTACCGATGATGATGGCATACCTTCAAATGTTGTAGAAACTGATGGTGTAGTGGGAGTGATGGGATCATGAGTTGAAGTATTGCTCGGAGGCGAGAAATAGCATTTTGCTGAAGGGGAGATGGATCTATCTCTTTTAACGCGATCGATTGCGTATCGTAATTCTGTGCGGCCAATGTATCCGACAAGAATTTTAGAAACGCGATCCTCCACAATTGGAAATCCTTGATAGCGATCTTCGAGAAGCAATTTTTCCAAGTGCTTCATTGTATACCCTGCTGTTGGTAAAAGGACCACATCAGCCGTCATAACTTGAGATACTGGTACTCCGAAAGTATGTTCCTCTTTATTGTCGAGGAAAGGAAATCCATTGAACCAAATCATACGGTCCGCTATACCGCCCTTTCCAAAGAATTCAGAAACGGCTTTCGTTACACCAACAACAATCATAGTTGGGAGAATGTAGGTCGTGGCGCCCGTAAGCTCGAACATGATAACAACGACTGAGACAGTGATATGCATGATACCACTCAAGGCAGCTGCTGCACCAAGGAAAGCATATGTCCCTGGTGTGATACAAGGTACATCCGGTTGACAAGAGGCAAAGAATACAGATGCGGGATAAGCTTCGTGAATAGCTTGGACGAGAATACCGATAGTACGGCCAAAAGATGCCCCAATAGCCATAGATGGGACGAAAATTCCAGCTGGAACTTTACAACCATATGATATGATTACCAGGAACATTCGAATGATTGTTGCCAAAGTCAAAGAAAAGACCATCTTCCATCGATTTTCTTTATCACAAAGACCATTGTAATCTTCGGCACCTTCACACTCCAAGAACAAAATCTCCATACTCTCGGTCATATCAATTCGTAGAAACATATTAGGATAACAAATCAAGGCGGTTCCAGTCGCCAATAAAGTCGCTTCGAGTATTGCATATTTGGTGAGATACTTCTTTCGAAATGCCTGTGCTCTTAAATTCCATTTAATCATAAATGCTCCATAAAGTCCACCAAATGTACCGAGGACGATGTAAAAAAGAACCTCGAAGAAATGCCATTCACGATCATAGTGAACTTGAAACATGACAAGTTGACCTGTTCGGAATGGATTCATTGCTGCAAGAACAGCCGTTGCGACCAATGCGCAAAAGTAACTGCGCCACATGGTCTTCAAGGGAAAGTATGAGGACATTTCCTCCAGGGAAAATAAAACACCTCCGATTGGACTACCGAATGCCACAGCAACACCGGCTGCTGCACAAGCACTTAGGATTTCTCGAGTTTTGGAGGCATTTCGTTTATATTTTTCGAAAAGTCTGGAAATGACATTGCCGGTACATACTGCATAATGAACACTTGGCCCTTCTTTACCTACTGATAAGCCAGATGCAATTGCTAGAGGAAGTGCCACAGATTTGATGATTAAAGTCCAAAAACCAAGAAATCCTTTCATGACAAAACCGGCAATGATGCATTTTATTTCAGAAATGCCTGATCCAGCTGCATAAGGAGCAAAGGATCTTACTAAACTTGCCGAAGTCAATGCGAATATCGTCTACAAAGGTCAGTATAAATGCGACCAGATGAGGGAGAGACAATTACAGCGAATAAGGTATATATCAGATAGTTGATTGGTGGGAAAGAACTCCACCTATGCCAATCATCACATCCTAACGTGAGTTAGTATCTCATCTATCATATAGTGCATAGATACATGCCAGTGTCTTCTCCCCAGCAACAAAAGCTCTCGTTGAGATAAAATCCCGTCTTGCAATATCCCAACTTAATATCAGATAGCCATTCCGTAATTATGTTCAAAAATGCCGCATTCACTCCAATTGCAGCCCCTAAGATTATCCCACATCAGCCTGTCTCTCTCCTCACACACATATATATATATATTATCTCGTACCTATAAGAGTAACCACAATCCAAGCTTGCGCCGCATCATAAGATTCCCATAGTTTATATCTCCATCCCGCATGTCCACCTCTTTCAAAAAACCCCGCAGTTTCCCTCTTTCGGACTTTCCTGCGTATTTGTTCTTTTGCCGCGTCCTGAACCCAATCTTTGATAGGTGTCAACTTGATTGTCGCAAACCGGATAAACGAGGGGTATTACCTATGGTTGTGAAATCCTAGCCAAACACTATTAGTACAAATCTCCCAGAACTTGGATCCTAAGACGAATGGTAGTTACACACCTCATAGCGTTTAATCTCCTCGATTTCCTCATCAATCTGACGTTCTGCGACATTCGGCACATTGGTAGCCTCGCCTTGTTCAGCACTTGAAACGGCGAAGGATAGACGATGTGAGAACGAAGGACGCTGTTGAAGGCGCGCTGATGGCACAGAAAAAGATGATGAGCGTGAGTTCATGGCCCCATTAGTATTGAAAGCATTGCGCAATTGGTGATATAATCTACAAGAAGCTCGACGTTCGAGATGGCTTGGCTAATGGGTGAGAGACGGTTTATGCGGCCGCTAGCGTCGGCTTGATTCTATGCTTGTGCCTACCTAGTCAACCTCGTCTCTTGCTACAGTAGTGGGTAGCGTAGCTTTGTCTTTCTTTTCCAATATATGAATCTGGGCTTAAGATTCACATTCAAGATGTACTCTCAGGAGTGGGTTTCAAAGTTTTGAGGTTCCTTTTAGGTTGACAGGTACTAGTTTTTAGTGACTTCATTCCAGTGAACACTTCCTTCCACGGGCACATAGATGTTCAATTAAAATAGTGAGTAAAATGTTGTATTTGATAAAACTAAGTACTGGCTTTATTGCTGCTTAAAATTGGTTGCTAGAGAGGCTAAAGATAGGTCGCTGTCCCCTCTCGCGAACAAAGCCTTTTACGAATGGAAGAGCTAAGTCTTTCATACAATGCGGGAAATGCTGCTGACAGGGGCCTTTGTCCGGTGGAATTTGATCTATGCGTAGAGCTGCTCTTCGATATTGCGACTGACAAAAGCGACGACTTGTCGCAGCTTCGTCACTCTCGCCAATGATGTGAGACGGACGTCTACATGAATCGTTCCCACAAAGCTTACTAAATTTACTACCCTTCGTTACCCAAAGTAACAGACCCGCCCTCGACGGAATTCGATTCGGAGTAAGCAAGACTACAACCTCATCATAGCTCACCGACCATTTGTGGGTCATTGAGCAATAAATGCACAGATCCTCCAACTCAATTCTACCTGGATCTATCTCCTCTCGCCCTGCTAGAATACATCTTCTCGGATCGGGAAATGCCTTAGTTTCAATTTCCACAATCTTTTTGCGAATGCCGGCCAGGAATGTTACCTTTTCAAGAGCCCTTATGAGACAATCAAATTTGTGGGGAAGTGGAATCAGCATATCCCTTTTGAAGACAGGCTCGGACTTGGATTTCTTGAAAAGGTCGTCTGCCCATCTCATCTTCTCGTCCGTCCATGGCCCTTTATTCAAACCTCGGTTCACATCTCTGTTCACGGTTGGGAGCCGGACTTTGATTGTTCTGTCATTTATAGAGCTTGTTTCTGTCTTCCGGCGGGACGAATCATGGGCACCAACGTCGACCAGAACATCATCTGGCGGGGATTTACGCTTGATGCCGCTACTAGAAGCATTCTCTTTTTGGTGGGCTGGTGTGGCTTTTGCATCGACGAGTTCTTCCTGTATCTCGATTGTGGCTGCTTGATTTTGGCTTTGACTGTGGGTTTGGCACGAGTCCGTTGCTTTCGCAATGATGAGTTCTTTCTGTACCGTTTCTACCGTTTCAATTCTGCTTTTGCTTCCATCCGTTACTTTTTTCAAGGGAGACTGCTTCTGCGCCGTCTCGGCATTACTTTTCTCAGTGCTGTCCTGTGGCGACATGAGTTTCGGCTTTTCAGATTGAGTGGCGGCACCAGCACGGAACTTTACAGGAATCAGATATTAGCTGCAGACACAACATCCATTGAAATATCGTGGACTCACTCTGGCAAGAATCCTCAAAGCTTTAATGCGGTCCTTTTCTGCAACCCAAAGGGCGAATTCTAGAAGTCCCATTGCATTGCCCTTGTCTGGTCGACTCTCGAACTGAAGAAGTGGTTAGTATGGTCAATGATCAGAAAACTTTGAATATCTCGTAATGGGAATGCCTCAAATAATCTCAACACCCCAATGATTAAGGTATCCCACCAAGATCGAGTCTCCCACATTAAGTAAACATCTCGTATCATCTGGCTCTTCCAAATATTCTACAAAACAACTCACCCTCAAAAGTACATCAGCAGCTTCCCAAATGCATCCCTTCGTGTGAAAGACCGCAAAACGAATCAGTTCATGATCAAATCCCAACTCCGCGACGTTTTCAATGGTTAGTTCTACTGCTTCTTGGGCCGGCTGTTCTGGGATACCGCCATTTGCTACAGGCTCACTCGCGATTTCGATGGAGTCGACCATGTCTCTCTGTATGATCTGAGTATCGAAGATCAATTGCGATTGTGATAAGGTGCTTGTGTCAGGTATATTGCGTGCATCCCTGCAGAAAATTCCAAGTCTTCTGCAGGTTTATTTAAGTTGGAAGAGGGTAGAAAGGAAGGGAGGTGATGGAAAGCTGTTGAGAAGAAGGTGGTAGGAGGAAGGTGTGGAAGAAGGTGGTGGAAAAAGGTGAAGGGAAGAATAGAGGCTAGTCGGGATTAAAGTGAATATTTCAGTGGAGCTTGTGAATTCTCATAGCGTTTCGTCACTGATCCTTCCGCCGATAAAAAACGTTCAACATGAAGTAGAATATCTAGAAAGTCATACCCAGTATTGAATGCCCCACGCCTTCAACTACAATTGCAAAATTCCATCTCGATCCCAACCCACGTGCCGACGTGCCACCGATAAGTACCAATGAAAGTATTCCCAGCATCGTATTACCCTTAATCCCAAGAACCTGTCTTTCCAATCCCACAGGAGACCCAAGAGTTTTCGTAGGTAGAGACAATATATTAAGACCCATCACAAAACAGCAGATAGCAAACATACAGCAGACAGTCGACACCTTGTGTCTACTAGCTTGTTAGGTTGAGAAGTGCGCCGGAAAAGTGATTGTTAACCATTTCTTCGCTCTCAACATAATCTCGCTTGTTTGACTTTGGTCCAATTATAGTTTACTTCAGCATTATAATATTGGCTGTAGCTGCTTCAAAGTGAACTCAGTCTTCGGGGGCACACTGAGACGCATCTCTTTAAGATCCACATCTTCACCCATGAACATTAGAAGCCTCAATTGACATGACGGGCCATGAGGACTTTCCAGACTTCCGCCTCAACAATTGCCAAAATCTAGCTGGCGATCAAGGCCATCTCTGTATATGCACTTGCGTTTGGAGCATGATTTGGCGTTAGTTGAATCCTCGTATATTAAATGTAATGAACGAAGACAAGATTTATTGCCGCAAATGGTACTTCTACCTTCGATGTACCCGGTTTGATCCCCATGATTCAACTTCATCTGTGGTGGGCATCTTTTTCTGGCAGCCCAGGTATATTGATCTACCCGGGGTACTCACTCCCGCTTGGAATGACGTACCGGGCCGGGCGTACTGACAGCGGGACGAGCGGGCGTACTGGCTGGTATGGATGCTGATAGCAGGACTGGATGTGGACGTTTGTAAAACTTTCACAGATGTCTTCTTTTGGCACAAGCGCATTTATCAAGATACAAACAAACTCGTACCTCTCCGATGTTGCGGTACACATGTAGAAATTTTGATCTGTTCGGAAATGCTTCTTTCTCAAAAGCAAAGTTTGATGATGGAATAGTTTCAATTTTTCGGCAATTTGTACCGCTTTGATGGAACATTCAGTATCCTGAATGCAGCTAATAGACCAGTTGGTGCTGATTGAAATGATATTCGATGGTGTTGAAGAAGGCTTTCTGCCCAATGATCGGCGGGCATGTCGATGTCATTTCTATTTTCATTGTCTTCTGCCTCCTCATCGGCCTGACTATGATAATGTTCAGTGGATTTATTCACTCTCTTGACTATAGAATACTATTAGCATAATTTCCCAAATAAGGCAAAAGCTGGTATAACTTTTGTATCTTTTTTGGTCGCTTTTCTGATCGAATTGTCATCTTTATCAATAGTATAGCTATTTTCGAAATCATCACTATACAAATCGACATCTTCGTTACCCCTCTCAATTTTGAAACCCCCTTCATCATCGCTTACTGGGTCGACAATCTCCTGGTTGCTCTCCCTTGGTATTCCCGAATTTGGAACCTTCCCTATCTCTTCGTGAACTCTTTCAAGCATTTCGTTTACTCTCGCTTTCTCGGACAAGATTTCACGTAAAGGAGGAGACGAAGTAAGCTGTAACAGCACTCGGATAGCACCAATGTTTAAAGTGGATTGGACGATCTGATGATCCAAGAGTCAGCTGGCTACTCAGAATCTGGCGTTGTTCGGCTGTTATTGACGCAAAAGAGGAGGGCTTCAAACAGCGGTTAAGTTGTTTTCGAAAGAAACAAACTCTGGCTCACACTCCCAGAAACAAACACAAGTAAAAGTTTTGTATTGGATATTAATTAACACGCTATCACGTGCCTGTGTACTTGCCCGTTCTCAGCCTTCAGTGTAACATGAAATCCTTGTGAGTCCACTTCTCTGTAGCCTTTCTCTTTGCCTTCTTGGCGAAACTGATAGGACGTCTACTCTCAACCTTTCCACGAACCAACATATTTCTGTACCTGTCCTTCAACAAATTTCCCTCTGGTTTTAACAATCTCAGCGAATCCTGTAACTCATCCGGCAGGACAAGCTCAAGATCCCTCTCTGGTAAGGAAATCTTTCCCAATTTCCTTCTTCGAAGTTCCATATCATCACCTTCACTGCTATCGTCCTCCACAACCATCAATGCACGAGCTTTTTCTTTCTCCGTAAGAGCCTTGGCCAACTTCTTAATCTGTGCAGCTTGTTCTTCTTTCTTCTTGTTATGAGCAGCCATTTTTGCTTTCCTCTCCTCTTCTTTTCTCCTCTTTATCCTATTTCGTTGCGCTTGACTTTTTCTCTCCGGCCTCTTAGCATTCAAACGAACATCTTCTGCGCCACTCTCAAAACCCTCCCATGCAGAATCTTCCTCCCACTCTGACATGTCTGCTCGAGCTTCAGCTGCTTCCGCCTCAGCTGCAGACTTTGTCGCTGCTTCTCGCTTAATTTGTTCCAACTCGATAGCAGCCAACCGTTTCTTCTCCGCTGCAAGTTCCTTCTCTCCCTCGGTCGTCAATCTTTCTTCGTAATCTGTGAATACTGGATTATAACTGTAACCTCCTTCCGGTCTCTTGACTGCGGGGATATCTTTTCCACTGGCTGCCAACGAAATTGGCTTTTGCTTCCACGAACTAGGGATTGTTGTCTTTTTGGGCTTCTCGAGAAATGAAAATCTTGGATCTTGTGTCGCTTCTTCTATGTCCCTTTGCTCATCCCATGGATCAAATGAAGCCTCTGTGACTTCAACCGTCTTCTCTTGATGTCCATCGGCAATTTTGCGCAGTCGAGTAAGTTCTTTGTGAGAAATATAACCGGTCCTTTGGCGCTTCGGTTCAATAATCCCATCCGTGGTACCTTGTCCAGGACGCTTTTTCATCGACACAGATGGAACGGCAGAGCGTTGGGCAATGATTTCGTCGGCTTTTAGTGGTTTGGAGGCTTTCAAGTATTTCTTCGATATCGCAGCATCTCCAGCAGTATCCAATGTGAAGAGATCAGCGGAATCTTTCTCAGCGATAATTCCACTATAATTGAGTTAGTGATATTCAAGTAATCGATGTACAGACAATCTTACCCTGCGATCAATTCATCTCTGACTTCCTCCAAACCTTCCTGAACTTCTGTAACATCGACATTCTTTCTCCAGGCCTTCTTCCCTTTTCTTGAGGGTTGTTTGTGTTGCTGGGGAGCATCTTTAGAACCCACAAGTGGTTTAAGGACTGGCATTTTGATATGTTGTGTTGCTGAAACTTTCAAAATTTTGGCGATTGCGAGAAAATAACTTTTTTGATAATGATAAATTTCTGATAGCTACGGTAACCCGTTCAAGCCAAAAGCCGACCTCGGCCGCCTCCAACAATTTACGGTCAGGTCAGGATAAGGGCATTGAAGCAAGCAAGCCTTTGGAAGTCCTCCTTTGTTTAAACAGCAATCCCGAAATAAATTTACAAATTTCACGAATTTCCTGCGGATATCTTGGTCAAATCATCAGCCTTTTATTCTCTTCACAGTCTGAATCTTGAAAATGGCGCAAGCAAGTGGTACTTACAATAACCCTCTGAAGAAGTTCAAGTAAGTTGCCTTGTTGTATTATCTATGGCCGCAACTCTAATTATGTTTACAGACTGGTCTTCCTTGGGGAGCAAAGTGGTATGAATCTCGTGTGTTATTATATATGATTGGGAAGGTTAATAATGGACGCAGTTGGCAAGACTTCTCTCATTACACGTTTCATGTACGACTCTTTCGACAACATGTACCAAGCAACTATTGGTATAGATTTCCTCTCCAAAGTGAGAATTCTCCAAGCAGCAAATCCATACCAACACATCTAACATTTATTCAGACTATGTATCTTGAGGATCGAACTGTGCGGTTACAATTATGGGATACTGCGGGACAAGAGAGATTTCGAAGTTTAATTCCTTCATACATTCGCGATTCGAGTGTAGCAGTGGTGGTCTATGATATTTCCAGTATGATACTGCATTTGGCTGTTATAATATACTTTCTAATATCCTCTCAGATCGAAAGTCATTCCAAAATACAAGGAAATGGGTGGACGATGTCCGGGGAGAACGAGGAAACGATGTCATTATTGTGTTAGTCGGCAACAAGACAGATTTGAACGATAAACGAGAAGTCACAACCAGTGAGGGTGAAGAGGAAGCAAAGAAGAACAACTTGATGTTCATTGAAACGAGTGCAAAGATAGGTCATAATGTGAAAACTCTATTCAGGAGGATAGCTCAGGCTTTGCCTGGGATGGAAGGCGCGGATAGTGCTGCAACGCCGAACCAAAGTGAGTTTGAATGTGGTCGACATCATCAACGAAACATTGGCTAATTTTTGAAACAGTGATTGATGTTAACGTCAACCCTACACCAGCTGCTCAAGAAGGCTGTGCATGCTGAACGAGGACAGGTAAATGATGGGAGTAATAATTAGATGTTTTTCTATGCTTTGTCTTAATTGCGGCTTCGAAAGGATAGGTGCATAGCATTCCACAGCGTGTTTATATCGATATCAATAGCGTATATCTTTGGCGTACTTAATAATGAGCTCTTGAAGTTATTATAGACTAGGGGTAAAAAGCTAAGTGACCAGGTTCTGGTAGAGAAAAAACTACTTCTGAATAATTACTCGCTATGGTTTCGGAACCTAGTTGTCACAAGCAATCCCATTATTATTGACGAATCCCCTTCATGAGTGAGCGCAACCCCCTTTAAGATTTGTTGGTCGATCCAAATTTAGGTGATGGCTTACATAAACAATCCCAATCCGAAGATCCGAAAAACATCTCTTCCAAGCACTCCAAGTTATCAGTCAAGAACGACTATCTATCATTTCTTCGGCGCACTTTTTACTTCTCGTCGCAATACATCGACGAGCTCACTGTTCATTCAATTTCATCATGTTCTCTTTACCGCAATGGGTACGAATCCCTCGTCCCAGAGTATGTATTCTCAGTTCATCACAATCCTTTGTCGCCCTTGGAAAGAAGAGAAATATTAATTAATGAACAGACTTTCCTATATTTCATGACTCTCCGTACTGGCACAGAGATGATTTCCTTGTCGATGATATTTAATAAAGTTACTGGTTTCTATGGTCTTCTAGCAGTTCTCGCCGGCTTGAAGTTGTCGCCTTTACAACTTTCGATGTACATATATTCTGTTGCTGCTCTCGCCCTCACCGCGTTCCTTATGCCTCATATCCGCAAACAAACACCATTTCAATGTTTAGCTCTCGCATGGTTTTACTTCTTCGACACAATCATCAACACAGCCTTTACCACCGCTTTTGCAGTGACATGGCTCTTGGCCGTAAGCGCAGATCAATCCAATAAGGGCATTCCAAGCTCCGCTCCAGGAAGCGGCACGATCGATAAGACGGCCGGCTTCACGAGCCCGAAATTCAATGTCAGTGCCGTGAAAGTGATTGCCTCACCAGCATCGGGCGCTGGACAAGATGCGGTAGCATACGGAACCACCGCTGGAGCAACTTTTGAGCAAAGTGTTGGTATCGAAGAAAGCGTTCCCAGTATCATCGTCGTTGCTATTTTGACATTGATTCGAGTATACTTTATATTGGTCATTATGTCATATGCACGACAAGTCTTAAGGCAGAACATGTATACCGCCTCTTCAACAAAACTACATCTCAACACCGATGGTACCACAGACGCTCGCGCCGAAAACCCTTTTGCGGTAGGCTCACCACAAGGACAAGGTTGGAAAGGAAAGCTTGGTAGGCTTATGGTGAAGGCCGGAGAAGGATATTGGCTCGGTGGTCAAGTGGATGAAGCGTGGGTCAAGGGTTTGGATGGACGATTCAAGACCCAGAGGGCATTCAATGGACCTCCAGGTACTATTGAGAGAGAAAGAAGAGCAAGAAGTGGAACAGGGCCCCCTGTTCCTGCTAAGGGTCTCGGCATTGGGAAGGTGTAAGATCATACAAGATAATGAAGGCAACTTGGGCAGCAAGGAATAGACATTGTAGATGGGGTTTCTAAGTGTTCATGGGGATGATATAAGATGGATGTTAAAGCAACGGCATAGAGTGGAGGAATTCATCAGACCAGCCGTTTTGTTCATACATTTCGATAGAGCTGGATGACCAAACCTCAATGGCCCAGAGCTATAAGGTTGTTTCATAGCACATTGGCGTCTTTTGGGTATTTTCTGGCAGGCGGGATTGCAATCAGGTCTGACTTTCTTTGGTGGGTTCTCGAATTGCACATGGTCATGAACTAGGAAATCATTGATGACGGCAACTATTATATAATGAGTTTAGGAATTAATGCAAATTGATAGATTGCAAACTTCGAAAATGTACCTAATATACCTAGGTATCTCGTGTTCGGGTTTGGTTTGGGTTTCAAATTACTTGCCACCAATAGTGGATGGATTCATGACTTTAGATGCGCAGAAGTGCCTACCTACCCAGTATTAAGCACGCAAGACTCAAGAGTCAAAACAAACCCTTTGTACTAGACGGGCTTTACTCGGGAACTAATAAACTACCTAGGTATCCATGGATGCCAAATGAACATAACGGGATTCTCTTTTCCTTGTTGATGTTGATATTCTCACCATCGTTTTTTCTGATCAGCAGCGATGGCGTGCTCGATTGTGGCTGGTGATTTCCTTCAAAGCCCGTTTAAGATGACAAACACGACTTTTATTGACTGATTATTGGTTGATTATATGTCCCTTTCGCCATGAACTTCAATTCCATAAGTTCATAACCTCAATATCCCCTCTGTTTACTACATACACTTATGAACTTTACCGCAATTGACAATAAATCCACCCATTGACGTTGAGCAAGTGCACTTGATAGCCTTGATAGCCTTCGATATCTAACAATTCACCCTTGTTCATTCGCCGAATATCGCATCAGATTAATGGCCCTAGGAGGAGTAGGTACTTGATTAGGAAGAGAAAAAAAATATTTGATCATGGCGTTCCTCTTTCGCCGTTCTGAGAACGATCTTAATACTTCCTTTCATTCTCATCGAAGTCGTAACCATCATCTTAACAACATGGCGGCGACTTCTGGAAAGATTCGTACATCTGAAGAAGCTGGTATGTCTGTGTTCTTGTGCTATCAGTTCTATAACCCTTGTTATGCGGCACCTTTCCCCTCCATCCCCCTCCCCCCCCCACTTCAAGAGAGATTCTGGATATACTGACATTATTATCTACAATGAATAGTGGCGAGAATTGCGTACTTGTCCAGCGATGTAATCGTTTCTGTACAACCTGCTCATTCAATTGAGTCGGAATTCTCTTCACATCTACATAGATATGCTGGAAGAAAGGATTTAAGCATTGTTGCTGGTAATGAAAGTGGTGTTCCGGAGGTGAGTTATACAATGTTACCTTCCTTGACTAAGTGTTAGATAGAAGGAGTATTGACTTATATCCTTTAGTTGCAAACAGTCCGCCACAACAACGATCCTTTATTATCAGTATTTACACCAATCCGCAATGGAAAATTGGTTACAGTCACCACAAGTTCCTCGATCCTCGTTTCCTCAGTGCCCCATCTCTACCGACTTGCAAACTTCCCAGTGGTTATCCATGTCTCATTACAACCTTCCCATTACCCAGACTACTCTTCAATAACATCGATACGGAATTCTGGCTTCACATTTTTACAGTCCGAGACATTGCAGGAGGCACAAGATATTGCTGTGACTGCTCATGCTCTTGCTATTAAGTCAGGAAAAGGTGTTATTCATTTCTTTGATTCTGGATCATCAGCGAATGACAACCACATTGATTTCGAGAACCCCGATGTTGTTTCGAAGATTTTGAATATCGATTCCGTCAGAGTCTTCCAAAGCATCAAGATTGGAGGTTCTAGTATATATGCCGATGATGGAAGGATTGCAACTATCTCTGAGAACACTGCGACTGGAATTACATCTGGTGGGGTGGAGAGCACCGAGTCGGCTGTGCCAGGTCAGACCACCACCGAATTACCATCCAAGGCCTCATCCGTAGGATCCTCGAAATCTTCTTCAGTAAGAGCGAGCAGTGTGGATAGCAGTGCTTCTTCAGCTACAACAGTTGATGCATCAAATGTGCGGGCTGTAACCTCAGACGATATCTACAACTTTGTCTCCGGTATTTGGGATCAGTTAAAATTGATGGTTGGCAGAGAATATACCCCTTTCCACTACTCTGGCCCGTCAAATGCTGAAAATGCTTTGTTTATTTTTGGTTCAGATGTTGGATTATTTGGTCAAGCAATTGATCAAGAAGCCGATGAAATTTTTGCAAAGGCTGGTATCATTACTGCGCGATTGTATAGACCCTGGTTAAGCTCTAAACTCAGCGAGGCGATTCCTAGATCTGTCAAGAGAATTGCCGTTCTTGAGCAAATAAAAAGAAAGACAACCAAATGGGGACCTTTATTTTTGGATTTACTTACAACCCTCAAATCAGGACCAGGAGGTGGCGTTGAAACTATCGTTGGACATCAATTGGGGTTTATTGAACCAGATACAGTACGACAAGCACTCCGCGGCGTTGTACAAAATCTGGTTTCTGAAAAGCCAATTCAAAATCTTGAAGTCGGAAACCTAGATGGACCAAATAAATCTTCCAGTGGATCTGCTCTAAGCCAACCAAAAGTTGAATCTGCTTATATGAAGATCTTGGATCAAATATTTGGTAAGAGACTTCATTTGGCAAACCAGATTGATTCGAAGAATGCCGGCATCTCTTCCACCATCGCATCAAGCCCAGAATTTGGGTTTGGTTCACTTTTGGCCAGAAAGGAGCATCGCCAAAGATTTACCGAGGAAATCAAGGAGGCGGCACAGTCAAAGGATTTCGTTACAGAAGCACCAAAATCGTGGCTGTCAAAGTGGTCTGCGGCCGCCGATGACGAACTAGCTGATGAGATTATTGCTCGTCTTGAGACAGATGGATCTGCGTTGTCGCAGAACCTACTCTCTAAAAAGGGTCTATTCCGCAAAGAATCTCCTTGGCTCGTCGGCTCGGATGCTTGGGCGTACGATCTTGGAAACTCAGGTGTGCACCATGTTATCGCATCTGGAGAGAATGTGAACATGCTCATCATCGACTCCACTCCATACTCGGAACGCTCAGCTGCAGATGCCGAAAGAAGAAAGAAGGACATTGGTCTTTATGCCATGAACTTTGGTAACGCTTACGTTGCATCTGTCGCTGTATACAGTTCTTATACTCAGGTTCTACAAGCAATGATCGAGGCAGATCAATTTAATGGCCCATCTGTCGTTGTAGCTTACCTCCCTTACTTTAAAGAAAACGATTCTCCTTTGACTGTTCTCCAAGAAACTAAGAAGGCTGTGGATCTCGGTTACTGGCCATTGTACAGATGGAATCCTGACAACGAAGAGAAGGGGGAGGCTAACTTTTCTCTGGATTCTGAGCGAATCAAGAAAGAACTTAAGGACTTCTTGGATCGTGATAACCATCTTACTCAATTGATGAAAAAGCATCCCCAGTTCTCATCCAATCTTTCCGAAGATTATGGTACAGAAGTCCGTGCATTGCAAAAGAGAAAGGCCAAGGATGCATACAATGAGCTTCTTGAGGGTATGCTCGGTGCGCCCCTGACTATTCTCTTTGCCTCCGACAATGGTAACGCTGAATCTCTATCCAAGAGATTAGGCAACAGAGGTAAAGCACGTGGCTTGAAGACAATCGTCATGGCTATGGAAGATTATCCCATCGAAGATCTTCCTACCGAAGAAAACATTGTTTTCTTGACAAGTACCGCTGGTCAAGGAGAATTCCCTCAAAATGGTCATGCATTCTGGGAAGCCATCAAGGATAACACCGACTTGGATCTCACATCCGTGAATTACTCAGTATTTGCTCTTGGTGATAGTCATTACTGGCCTCGTAAAGAAGACAAGCACTACTACAACAAGCCAGGAAAGGATCTCGATCGCGTTTTGGCAAACCTTGGTGGAAAGCGCCTTGCCGATGTTGGATTGGGTGATGACCAAGATCCAGATGGATATCAAACTGGCTATCAAAACTGGGAACCTCTTATTTGGCAATCTCTTGGAGTTGATAAAGTTGAAGGGCTGGAACCTGAAGCCCCGCCAATCACTAATGAGGACATCAAAATTGAATCTAATTATCTTCGTGGTACCATTGAAGAAGGTTTGAAGGACATGTCGACCATGGCTATCTCCGCTGCTGATCAACAACTAACCAAATTTCACGGTACATATATGCAGGATGACCGTGATCTTCGGGACGAACGTAAGGCACAAGGCCTTGAGCCAGCCTATTCTTTTATGATCCGTTGTAGATTGGCTGGTGGTGTTGCCACTCCAAAGCAATGGATTCAAATGGACGATGTCAGCAACGAATTTGGAAACGAAACCATGAAACTCACCACACGTCAAACCTTTCAATTTCACGGTGTTATCAAAACTAAGCTCAAGGGTGCTATGCGTGGTATCAATAAATCTTTGATGACCACAATTGCTGCATGTGGTGATGTCAATCGTAACGTCATGTGCAGTAGTTTGCCGACTGCTTCGAAATACCATAAGCAAGTTCATGCAGTTTCCAAAAAGATTTCTGATCATCTTTTACCATCTACAACTGCCTACCACGAGATCTGGATCAAGGATGAAAACGACAAGAAGGTTCAAGTAGCCGGTGAGGCTGTTCAAGATTTTGAGCCTTTGTATGGTCCCACTTACTTGCCAAGAAAGTTCAAGATCACTATCGCCATCCCTCCGCACAACGACACCGATGTTTATGCTCACGACGTCGGTCTTATTGCTATTAAGGGTGATGATGGAAACTTGGCAGGTTTCAATCTTCTCGTTGGTGGTGGTATGGGTGTTACACACAACAATAAGAAGACATATCCTCGAACTGGTAGTAACCTTGGATATGTTTCCAAGGAACAAGCTCATATCGCTTGCGAGAAGGTCATGCTTGTTCAACGTGATCACGGTGATCGTAAGAACCGAAAGCATGCTCGTCTCAAGTACACCGTTGATGATATGGGTATCGATGTCTTTAAGGGCAAGGTTGAAGAATTATGGGGTCAAAAATTCGAGAAGGCCAAGCCATTCAAATTCCAAAGTAATATCGATACTTTCGGCTGGGTTAAGGATGAGACCGGATTGAACCACTTCACTCTATTCATTGAGAATGGCCGTATCGAAGACACCGCTGATTTCCCAATGAAAACTGGTCTCCGAGAGGTCGCCAAGATTCATAAGGGTGAATTCAGATTAACTGGTAACCAACATCTAATCCTGAGCAACGTCGCCGATGAAGATCTATCAGAAATGAAGGAGATGTTAGCCAAGTACAAGCTTGACAACATTTCCTTCTCCGGCCTGCGTCTTTCATCATCAGCCTGTGTCGCTTTCCCAACCTGTGGTCTCGCCATGGCTGAATCCGAACGTTATCTCCCACAACTCATCACCAAGCTCGAAGGTGTCATTGAAGAAAATGGCATGCGTCAAGATTCTATTGTCATGCGTATGACAGGATGTCCTAACGGATGTGCTAGACCTTGGTTAGCTGAAGTTGCTTTCGTGGGTAAGGCCTATGGTGCATACAACATGTATCTTGGAGGTGGATATCACGGTCAACGTCTCAACAAACTTTACAGAAGCAGTATCAAGGAAGAAGAGATTTTAGAGATTATGAAGCCATTGTTAAAGAGATACTCGCTGGAGAGAGAGGATGGGGAGCATTTCGGGGATTTCTGTATTAGGATCGGAATGATCAAGGAGACCACCGAGGGAAAGACTTTCCATGACGATGTGAGTTTTATTTTCTCTATCCCAGCAAATCCGTAACTGAAATTAATACTAACACATAAACAATAGGTCGCCGAGGAAGAATCTGATGAGGAATGAAGAATGACCGAATGATGTTTATAAAATTCAAAATGTATAGTCTTCTCTGCATTGCACTGCACATACGTATGGCGTTTAAACGGTTTTAAATCAACAAGTCTTTCCTGGTACCTGGGGGGTATTTTGACAATATTTGGCATTCAACTGCTCATCCAAAATGTTTGGCTATGGCGGTTTTTTTTCTTCTCAAAATGTAAATATTTGAGTAGTACCTGCTGTGTAGTCTAGTTAGGTACGAAAAGTGTGAAAAAAATGAATGAATCACATTTGAAGATGGAAGTTACATTGATATTCGAGGCCTAAGTGAGGATTAGGGGTGCGAAATCTTGCGTGCAGTACCTATCAGGTACTATCATTTCAAGACGGATAGTAGGTACCCGTGGACCTCGTAGGTATCTCTCACTTTTCATTATTATTGGATTGATAACCTAACGGGTAGGTAGGTAGGTATGATTGGCTTGCAAAATGGCACAGTTGCACGAGAGGGGAAGGAGAGATGGCATGGCATCGCTAAAGTCTGAACAGCTTGGTCACACTTTCCAAATCGATACAGCTTCGCGCATCAAATTACTTTCATTGATCACTTCATTTGATGGATCGATTTCAATTGGTCTAGCGCATAGGCAAGTTCGACCGACACTTCTTTCCCATGACGTATTAATTCTGTTACTAGTAATTCGGGCTTACTATCCTACTATTTCGATAAATCTTTTCTTTCTTCACTCTCACTCTCACTCTCACTCTCACCCCTTCCACCAACTTTCGTCGCATCTTTCAATTGTCGATAATAATTTGGTCATTGGGAATTGGAGCCAGTCATATTGCTCCCCCTAGAAAGTCTTTTTGCATCCGCATTCTACGATCGTGACTCCTTGAATCCCACATAAATAATGGCCACAGCAGTTGCACTGGTAGGTTCCGCTGGTGACCCTCAAGTCAGCGCCGAAAATGCCAATACAGTAGCATCTACATACATTCAACCCCAGCATAAGAAACTCCATGATTCTTCCGTTACTTTTGAAGAATACCATTACTATGCCGGTTTTGCGAGAGCAGAAGAAGATGCTAGTGCCAACCATGATATTGGCGACACCACTCTCTTTTCTCTCATTATCCCACCAAAAAATTTAAAGGGACAAACTCCAGTCAATTCTACCGCGCCTCTAGAGGAGAAGTCGAAAGGCGAAAAGGGGGTAAATGGCGAGACTGGAGAGGAAAATACCACAGCAGAGAGAGATGTACATGGAATGGCGCATGGTGATCGCACGACGGTTACAAACGATGAGTGGACAAATGCTAGCAGGGCGTTGAGAACAGCTACTTGGTCAGCGGTGTTTTATTTGATCACTACGGATATCTTGGGTCCTTTTGGTGTTCCGTGAGTATTTAAATGTCTCCGATCCTGATGTACAACCAACTAATAATCTTTCTGCTAGCTTCGCACTGGGCACATTAGGTTGGGGACCAGGTATTGCACTTTATACTGTCTTTGGCGGATTAGCTGTCTAGTAAGTCGATCTGCGATATCGATACTTGAATCTTACACTAACTGACAAAACTAGCGGTGGCTTCCTCTTGTACTACATGTTTCTTGGTCTCGATTCTCATCAATACCCATTACGAACATATGGAGATATAGCATTTCGAGTTTATGGAGCACCTGTTCGACATGCAGTCAATATCCTTCAATCTATTCAGCTTCTATTTAATGTTGGTGTGATTGTCGTTGGCAATGGACAGGTTAGTTTTTCTTCTCGCCTCATGGACCTCTTTGGACTTTCAACTTCCCGAACAAAATTGGACATTCAAAGCTCTCTATAGGTTTTTTGATTCTAGGTAGACTAACATGACAATAGGCACTTTCCCAAGTCTCAAAGTTCAAACTCTGCTACGCAATTTGTTGTCTTGTATTCGCACTCGCCGGATTCTTCCTTGGCCAAGTTCGCACTTTACAAAAGTTTGGTTGGTTAGCCAATGCCGCCATCTGGATGAATATTTTCATCATCTTCTGTACCATGGGAATAGTTGCACATAGTGCACCAAATTACCTCGCTGTAGATGCCGCTGCTGGAACCGCGCTTGGTGGGGCACTCGTCACTCCAGATGATGCTGGCAACTTTCCGCCTGTTACAACATTCGGTCATCTCCCTCCTTCAACGGCCGGTTTCACTGGTGCCGTGAATGGTCTCATGCAAGCCGTTTATGCATATGGAGGAGCAATGTTATTCACGGAGTTTATGTCCGAGATGCGCAAGCCACGGGATTTCTGGAAAGGTATGATTTGTGCTCAAGCATTCATCTATATTCTCTACGTCTTCTACGGATGTTTCATCTACGGCTACCAAGGTCAATATGCCGTCAATCCTGCATATCAAGGCGTATCTCCTTATGCATGGCAAACGGTTAATAATGTGATTGCTTTCATCTCGGCTCTTATCGCAGCTGGTCTTTACGGTAATATCGGCATTAAAGTCCTATACAACAATATATTCATGGATTTCTTTGGTGCCCCGCCTCTTAGTTCGCATCGAGGAAAACTACTCTGGATGGGTATTGTTCCAATTTACTGGTCTATAGCCTACATCATATCCGCCGCCATCCCCAATTTCTTTGGTCTCTCATCCCTCGTCGCAGCTCTCTGTATTCTCCAATTTACCTACACATTCCCACCCATTCTCTATGTGGGCTACTGCATCAAAGTCGATTCACTTCTTGAGACAGAGGGTTTCGATCCCATTACCGGTATAGTTACCCTTACAGACACGGGCTTCAAGAGAGTATTGAGAGGATTCAGAAAGAGATTCATACTGAACACATGGAATCTTATTTATTTCGGCGGTGCGTTGGTTACGGCTGCTTTGGGCGCGTATAGTGCAATTGAAGCACTAATTGCAGCCTTTCAGAAACCACAGATTACAGCATTTACCTGTAAGAGCCCGGTGAATGCTGGATAAGAGGTGATTGTAGTGGAATACAATACATCTGTTTGCAAATGGACTCGACGAGGGGTGGGTTTTATTTGATTTTAACGACAATGGGAGAAAGTTTTGGGTGCTATGGCTGCAATTTTTCAGGCGTGTTGCTTATATATGATATCAGGAGAAAGAGGGGGAATATGAAGACTCTTACATTAAGATAGCTAGCTGTGCATATGAATACATTTTTATACACATTAACGCACTATTCAAAATTTTATGCGACCTTCATATCAAGTGGAGAGGTTTCGTAGCTTGGTTAACCAATACAGAGTGATCGATATCGGAATCAATGGTACTGGATTTTCAAGTAGATTTGAACATCTCAGTAGGGGTAACAATCCATCACCATAGCCATCGCAGATCGGAACATGACCGTCAAGAATTTGTTCAAATCATTCCTCACTCTCTTGCACAATTTGGCGCTTTTGGCAGCTTATGTTCAATACATATATTTATGTATGAGATATCTCGATATACCGCTGTGTGTAAAAAAGAAGGAATGTACCTGGGAGGAAAACGACCTCGTCACTGGCCTTGGGAATCTCAACACCTTTCATTATAATCCACTTCATATATGCTTAGGAGCGACGGCCCAAATAATTAGAAGAAGAAGAAAAAAAAAAGGCAATACACATCAGGCGACCTTGGTATGGAGGCTTTCATTTTCATTATGTTGTACAGTATCGTGGATGTACTCTGTACTGGTTTTGGTATCCCTGCAGTATTTCTATTACCACACCATTTTCCCTTGCGTTTCCGAGGGGCAATAGATAGATAGTGGGGTGACTGTGCGGGCGGAAGAGAAAAGATTTATGTACATAGCTGTAACGTCCCATCCATGTGTCCCATGCATACATATATCATTATGTGGACAACTGGTCTGTGGTAAGTATAAACTTGGGTATAATATATACTGTGAGAGAGAAAGATGAAAGAAGATACTTCCTTTCCCCTTGATTAGATTTCCCCGCCATATATATCTCTTTTCCCAATCACAACCATCCCCCTTCCACAGCATTCGGGTCTATGGCCGGACTAGGCTGTCTTCCAATTCCTGCTGCTCTCGGGGGCCCACCATGTCCCATGTTCACACCCGCATTTGGACTATACGCAATGCGCACTTCTTCGCCTCTTTGATCGCCCAGATGATGTCTCTGCGCCGGTGCTTCATTGTTACCCCCTAATCTCCTGTCTGGCATTCTTGACGCAGATTGCGGTGGTGGACTATCCCTTGTTCTTAATCCTGATGGTACCCAACCAGATTGTCGAATATTGTTGCTTATGGCTGCTCCCTCTTCAGTTCCATCCTCACATGAATTTTCCACTCCTTCCTTTGCAGCCCGGCCTTTACGCGAGAAATTGCGACGGGTACCGGGCTTGGTAGGGTCGGAGTTTTGGCGAGGGAGGAAGGAGTCGTTGGGAGGTGATACGGATTCGCCACCCATGGCGGTGGTAATGTCGGCGTAGAGGGCGGGCATAGCAGGCATGGGCTCATGTTGGTGATTGGCGGAGGTTGAGGGACCATCAGTGGGAGCGTAAGTGCGACGATTACCGGTGAGAGCAAGGTGCCAGTCTGCTTGTGAGAGCTTGGGGGAGATGGGGGTTTGGATGTCTTCCATTATGTCGAGAGGTGGGAGGTCGGCGGTAGGAGGCAAGGTGTAGGGGATTGTAGTAGGGGCTGGATATGGGGATATACTTGGAGGAGGTGGAGAGCGAGAAGGGCGAGGCTGGAGGGCTTGTGGCTCAGGGGATAGTGATTGATAGTTCGGCTGAGGCTCGGGAGATTGTGGTGGGTAATAATTTTGAGGTTCGGGTGATTGTGATGGGTGGTAAGGTTCTGAAGAGGGCGGACCACGTAATCGAGAAGGGTCGTAATATTCTTGAATTGTTTCAGAGTGTGGTGGTTGGAAGGGATCCGGTCTAGAACATGGCGAGCGTAATCTCCGAGCGTAGAGGTCAGTAGTGGGTGCGTCGACGGGCTCATGTCCGGCTGGGGCAGTGGGCCGATGATGGGGAGATTGGTGAAAGACAGGGGCATAGCCTAGATTGTTGAGATCGCTCATTTGAGAGGAATTATCTCGAGGTTGTGGTGAGTGATGTCCAAATGAGACTGGAGTATGGATCGGTTGTGGGGAGGGTTTTGAATTAGGAATAGATTCAAAGGCCACTCTTGAGGATCGTTTTCTGGAAAGGTTTGTTAGCCAACTCCAGCATGGTACGCTACTTGTATAAACTTACGGGGAAATTGCACCGGGAGGGACGCTTGACTCTCTTTCGTCTACTCTCTTGCGAATGAGAAAGCAAGCTGCGGCCGAGGCTCCTATAATAATAACCAGAGCACCAACGGTTCCGCCGATGATCGCCCCCGTATTTGAGCTTCCATTCGATGCTGTAGCTGCAGAAGTTGTCGATTCCGGAGCTGAAGCGGTGAATGATCCTTTCCCTGCAACAGCTGGAGCTGTAGATTGCATTGAGGTTCCAGTCGTAGAAGTTGGGAATGAAGTTGCAACACCAAAGTTACTAGGATTTTGTATTGTGATTGTTGAGTTGAAAGTGACTCCAGTATATACAATTTGCAACTTAAGGTCCGTAGCCTGACCGGCAAAGGTGGTAGCTGCTGTAAAAGTTGCTGTGGAAGGGCCACATCCAAATTGAACATAATTCTGAGGGTAACTGATTTTGTAGCAGTTTGAACTCGCAGGGCTGTGAACATGTTAGGCAATTTATTGCAAAATCTCACGCTTTTCTACTGACCATGATAATACACCATTATTAACTAAGAAAGAGTTTGGAACATATCCAGCACTATTATGATCGATACATGTCGTGTATAATCCATCTGTACAAGGAATAGGGTCTGCTCCAGCAGAAGAGGTTGGACAGCACCCAACAAATCCAAATGAAGTATCATGAATACATGACGATCCGCTTGCACAAACCACAGGCTGAGCTAAGCTTCCTCCAATCCATCCACATACATCAACATCGATCGAGCCTCTTTTAAACAGGTCCTGGGGGTTTGAGATCGTATTCGTAGGTCGCGGTGACCATTCATCTGCTTGATATGTAGCTGTCTGCTTAGCTGCGGCCCATGGTATGGCGTTTGCAATTCCGAATATGCTATAAAATAAAATTAATACCAAAGCGAAAGCCATCGCAAAGAAATAGGCTCCTCGACTTATTGGTCAAGAAAGCTTGACAAAACGAACGACGGAGAAAAGAAAGGACAAGGTCGAGAAAGATTCAAAAGTACATTCCAGAGGGTATGAAAGTACTTAAAGGAGATGAAATGAGTTGTAATGCATGCCTCATCCATTTGATTACGCCGCACTTGAGAGAGAAGAATACTTCCGGGGGCCAGAATCCCATCACCAAATTTATTTCAACGTTATTGTCAAACCCTTACCTGGTATTTCCTAGAACATCTTCAATCTCAATTGGATCGCGAGCGAAGGATGAGACTACAGGCCACATTTGATCACTTAAGAAGTGTCGTGTGGTGTGGTCTTCAAGGGGCTGTGGGATTTGTGAGATGCAACCAAAACTCTCAATTGGAAATTTGGCTTCGCCACTTCCATAGTCGGTGCAGTAGCTGGAACATGATTTCTGACAACTGATGGAATCAAAACTTTATATACAAGTTGGCAGATTGAAATTCTTGAAACTTTTCAAGAAATCTCTGTTCAATCATAAAACTTATGATTGTTGAAGGTTCGCATTTACTCATGTTAACGTAGATGCTAGGTTGAAGTTTGTACCTGCATGGAGATTTGCGATGAAGGAGGATCGGTTGGTGATTCCCGAGCTTACTGTAATATCACTAATCACTAATCCCCCTGAGCTCCCTCCCCCCCTTGCTGCATAGCATTACACATGCTCTTGGCATCTTTCCGATAACCCGTACGAGCTTATGTTTCGCTGATTATTCGATATATCTTTTTACTATGTACCATCGAAAAGAGTAAATCATTTGTTCTAGAAAGGTAAGAATTGCATCTGAAACTTTCTTAGTGAGCCTCAAAACTTCTTTCCTCATTCTTATTTTTGAAAATATCTCGAATCTGAGGATATTGATGCATGGCGTATGGAAGCGTAGTATGGGGAAAGGGGTTGTATTGAGCCGACAACGTGCTAACACTATGTGTATCCAGCAGCTGGCTTTACAGTTTCGGCACATCAAGTGGCACATCAAGTGACACACTTAACATGATGGAACTCTGATGAGGGGCGTATCCGGAAGACAATCAGTCTTGATTGGAATCGTGAATTCCTTGAACATTACGAGTACAAACCCAACATCTAATTTGGTTTGGAACATCGAAGCCTCAATATCAGAATCAAGCTTGAACTTTCGGATATCTGTATTCAAAGCTTTCAAACACAACAGTTCGTAGTTAGAACCATCCGAGTACCAGTGGATTGAAGGCTCAGAGCAAAATCTTGTAGGTCTGGAAGCCTTTCTTTACTATTTATTGATCTCCAACTTGCTCCTAGAGCTCAACTCCCACGAGGTTCTAAATCCTTGCTGAAGGTTGCACTTTGATAACCCATACCAATGGTAACATACTTTGTGTCAGGTTGTCATCAGCCACTGAGAAAAATGCAGATCAAGCCTGTCGACCCTTCGATGTTCTGCCGACCTCAAGTTAGCCTCGCATTCTCGATGTTGAAGATTGTCTTGGTCTACGTTGTCATGTTGGAAATCCATGTTTGGGTTTGGAACCCCGCCTTAATCACAAGTTGAATCGCTTCAATAATTCATTTCTTTTCATAATAACTATTAGCGGAGGAAAAATGATATTATTATTTATTATAGTAGTGAATAATTTAACTGGTATGAATAGTCTAGAGGACGTTCAACAATTAAATATATATTAAAAACATTAATAATAAAGTTAAATAATAATATACTAGTATATTTTATATTTATAAATACAATTAAATTAAATCAAATTGTATAAAACTATTTAATATTAAAAAAGAGAAAAAGAAAATAATAGTATTCCATTTTAAAAATAAAAGTTTTATATATTTTTATTATATTTTATTTTATTTATATTTGATTGAATAAGATTAATATAATAATTTTATATTATAATACAGTTTAGTAATATAAGACTATATTACTAATATACCGCTAAATTAAACAATTACTTGTTCCTTAAATATTATTAAGTAGTGTTTTAATAGCTTATTAAAATAACTAAGCGATTAATAGGTCCGTCTATATTCGCCTCAAACATTAAGATGGATACGGCCAACCACTGAAAGAGCAATGTCACTAGCTCATTCTCAGCTAGTAGCGTATAGAAGAGTATAGGTAGCCAAAAATCAAACCACTCTGATATCCGTGACTGAGAGTCAGAAGATGAACTCCAGGCCCTGGGGGGAACTATCCCAGCATCGCTAATACGTACGTACATTGGGTGACGAATGAAGAAACTCGAGATAGAATACGGCCTAGATCTTCTGAGCTATTACACTTCGCTGGGCCAGATCAACTTGACCAAAAACCTGGGCGGTTGCGTGGCCAGATACCAATCTCATGTCACGATTGCAAGACTACATTTAAGTGATTTCTGTGTGTTCCCATTCTTAATCAACCAAGGCAGCTTAGGCCTAGCTGTTGTGTTGTGTTGTGTTGTGTTGTTATAAGGCAGAAGAAGTATTGTACAGAGTAAAGGTTCTTCTTCATTCTCCAGCTTGAATTGTCGATACCGCAAGCGGAAGCTTTCCGATAACAGTGAACCGTGGACCCCCCCAAAAAATGAAGTTATTCAACATGATTATCGAGTATCGAGTATCGCTCTAATAGAATTGACGTGAAGATTCAGGAGATAATATCGGTGTAGACTTATTAATTTTATGTGTGTGTTCTAAGACATATTGTGTTGTCGTTGGGTGATGGGTGGGGAACAAACAGAGGGACCTCAATGACGAACCTCGGCTCCTTATCAATTGATTGATTGATAGATGAGATGCTCCGGCGCTCCCTCCAGAAGCTTCTTGTCACAACCTACCAAAAACATTATCAATATCAAAGCTTGACAACGACTTATACATATAATCATAAACCATCGAATCTAACAATTGTGCTCACCTCTGGAACACAAATACTCCTCATTTTGTATCATTAACGCGTGGGAATAACGATAATGGGTCCTGTGAAGACTGCAAACTTACCTATTATTCCCCTGGCGACAGGTACTGTCCTACTACCTGGGATAGTCCTTCGCATACCAGTATCTGGCCAACGAACAGATATCCCAGCTTTACTCTCAGGAGTTTATAGTAGAGCAGCTTCAACCACACCGAGTCAGCGATTGGACAGTGTTAATATCGCCTGCGTTCCTTTGAACTCGCCATTCCTCACTCAAGATGGACAAAAGATGATTACTGGAGAGGAACGAGCCCTACGACCCAAAGAACGATCAGATACCAAGCCATCGAGTGCTACAAAGGATGACTTATTTGGATATGGAGTGGCTGCCAAAATATCTGGGGTGGAGGGTACAACTGGCCGTTCAGGAGAATTCGCCTTGTTAGTCGAGGGCGTAGCAAGAATCAAGGTGGACAGGATAACACAAGAGAGACCGTTCCTTGAAGGGGAAGTTACATATCTATACGACGAAGGTGAGAGGATATGTGCCCATTTTGACATAGCATATACTAAACTTTGCAGATATACCTACTGAAGATATTGCCATTCAGGGACTTTTCTCGCATCTCAAACAGCTATCACGAGAACTCTTGACCTTACTACGACTTTCCTCTCTCCTACCCCGCTCATCTGCCGGACTTTCTCCAGTACTTGCCCGCCGCCTTGAAGTATACATAGCAAAGAAGGATATATCAGACGCAGGGGTTTTGGCTGATTTCATGACTAATGTGGTTGAGGCATCGCTGGAGGAAAAGCTGCTTATTTTAGCCGCGCTCTCAACTAAAGACCGCCTTGAAAAAGCAATTGCTTTACTTCAACGTCAAGTGAACAGCATCAAAAACAATGTTAGGATCACAACCATCACTACCTCGAACATTCCCGCAAACATAGATATTGATCAATTCAACAAAGTGAATGGACATCGTCTGCGAAGACCCGGGATGTCGGGTATGCCACTGCCTCCAAGTATGCCAGGTAATGGTGGATCTCAAGATGATGAACAAGAACCCGATGAGATGGAGGAGCTTAAGAAGAAGATTGATAATGCAAAGATGACCCCTGAAGCAGCCAAAGTCGCAGATCGAGAATTGAAGAGATTAAAGAAAATGTCACCAGCTCAGGCTGA
Organism: Myriosclerotinia duriaeana; assembly: GCA_002162615.1. Lineage (NCBI taxonomy): Eukaryota > Fungi > Ascomycota > Leotiomycetes > Helotiales > Sclerotiniaceae > Myriosclerotinia > Myriosclerotinia duriaeana. The sequence goes on along the minus strand of NGKI01000014.1, from coordinate 973,257 downwards.
GTATCAAGTCTGTCGGAATTATCTGGAAACTTTGGTTGAGATACCATGGTCTGAGATGACTGAAGATCAACTTGGCGTCGATACATTATCGAGGGCGCGCAAACAACTCGATGACGATCATTATGGGCTGGGAAAAGTCAAGAAGAGGTTACTTGAATATTTGGCGGTCCTCAAGCTCAAACAAAATATCAATGATGATGTTAATAAACAACTTGCCAATGCAGAAGAAAATAATGCATCAGCTAACATGGAAGTCCTCGAGAAGAAGAGGATGGTCGATAAATCGCCAATTTTGCTCCTCGTTGGTCCTCCTGGAGTCGGCAAAACAAGTTTAGCGAAATCGATTGCCACTGCTCTAGGTCGAAAATTCCATCGCATTTCTCTCGGCGGTGTTAGAGATGAGGCAGAAATTCGAGGTCACCGCAGAACATACGTGGCAGCGATGCCCGGCCTAATAGTGAATGGCCTGAAAAAGGTCGGAGTGGCAAATCCAGTCTTTCTGCTTGATGAAATTGACAAGGTTGGGTAAGTAACGTTGTTGTCTCTGGAAGGCTTTGTAGCTGACCATTTTTCTGTAGCACGTCCAACTTTCACGGCGACCCTTCGGCTGCCATGCTTGAAGTTCTAGACCCCGAACAAAACCACACTTTCACAGATCACTACGTCAACATACCAATCGACCTTAGCAAAGTTCTTTTCATTGCCACAGCGAACAGTTTGGATACCATCCCTCCACCGTTACTTGATCGTATGGAAACAATTAGCTTGTCAGGATACACGACACTTGAGAAGAGACATATCGCCATGCAGCATCTAATCCCAAAGCAGATTCGCACAAGTAAGCCTTTACAATCAGCTGAGAATAATGTACTCGGCCACTGACGCTGTATAGATGGCCTCGGAGATGGACAGGTCGAGTTCAACCAAGATGTCGTGTCCAAGATTATCGAATCCTACACTCGCGAATCCGGGTAAGCATTGACGGCCATAATTTTCTCTTTTCCGTCCACTTGTACACTCCGTACATCACCTATTCAAGCCCGCCGCTGTCAAGCACTATCATAGTAACTTCACTGACCACTTAAACTCCTAGTGTCCGTAACCTTGAGCGAGAAATTGGATCCGTATGTCGTGCCAAAGCGGTAGAATACGCGGAGGCGAAGGACTCGGGACATACGGGTAGGGGCTCTTTCCGCATGATATGTAGCCAGCAAATACTGACCAGTCTTACAGAGAGATACAGACCACAATTGTCCGTGGAAGACATTGAGGAAATTTTGGGTATTGAAAAATTTGATGAAGAGATTGCTGAAAAGACAAGGTTCGTACTCCGTACAGTATCATTGGTCTTCAAGAATTGAGACTTTTGAGCTTAAGCTTCTCTAAGAATGCAATTACTAACTACAAGGCTAGTCGCCCAGGGATTGTCACAGGTCTCGTGGCCTATAGTTCTGGCGGGAACGGCAGTATACTTTTCATCGAAGTAGCCGATATGCCAGGGAGCGGCAGCGTGCAGCTAACTGGGAAATTGGGCGATGTACTAAAAGAGAGTGTAGAGGTAGCACTGAGTTGGGTGAAAGCTCACGCGTACGAGCTGGGCTTGACGCATGACCCATCGGAGAACATCATGGAGAAGAGAAGTATCCATGTGCACTGTCCTTCAGGGGCTATCCCAAAGGTTTGTTTTCCCATGATGTTGTGTTATAATCCGCTAATGGATTGACTAGGATGGTCCATCTGCCGGTATGGCACACACCATTGCACTTATTTCGTTGTTCTCTGGCAAGGCTGTGCCCCCAACTATGGCAATGACAGTAAGTCTTACTATGCAGTACTCGTATGTTCATGGTTACTGACATTCTCTATAGGGTGAGATCTCTTTGCGTGGACGTGTTACTGCTGTGGGAGGTATTAAGGAGAAGCTCATTGGAGCCCTTCGTGCCGGTGTAAAAACTGTATTATTACCCGCACATAACAGAAAGGAGTAAGTTCTGCCTCCTTCCAATACAGACAACACACTAACAACACACAGTATCAAAGATGTTCCCCAAGAAGTCAAGGATGGTCTAGAGATCATTCACGTCAGGTATGTATTCTACCATTTCTACCACCTCACCCAACCTATTTTCATCCAATTTTATACTGACGTGGCGCTAGACACATATGGGAAGCAATGCGATACGTCTGGCCTGAAGCACATTGGCCTGGCGAGGAGAATTTCGCGGGTATTGAAAGTCGTTTGTGATTTTGATAATCATATCAGATCCGAAATCTCCCGGCGGCACCATCATTGTGCAACCTTACCGGAAATCGTCCGGTAATAAATTGCCTTTACCTCGCTTCTTGAAATGATATGATCACGACTGGCGTTTCGAGCTGAAGCACAAAGTGTCCCAGTCAATATTCTTCTTGTGAATGTTTGCTTTTTGGCGCGCGTTTGGGGACTGGGGCAACTATGTTGTTGGGTAGGCGTTTTCTGTAAAATTTTACTGTTTTGGGAAATCTGGATAGCATACATGTATAGGCAGTCGCCACTATTAGTATATTTTAGATCATGAGATTGTCACAGTCCTACGGGGTTTTATTTCCATCTCGTCATTCTCATTGGTAATACCTGCCTCGTGAAGCTGATAGAAAATCTACGATTAAGCTAGGAGATTTCCATTTCCTAGAGGAGTCTCCGTAGGAAATTCGGGCTATTTCAAGGATTTTTAAGATTGTTTGTAGATGAAATCGGAGGGCTTTCAAAGCCCATTTAGTGTTGATGCTATAGTATGTGGTAAGTTTGGGGTTCAATAGGTTTGTAGTTCGTTGGACTTTCTACACGTAAGCAGAACAAGCACATGATATCTAGTTTTCATTATTTTCTTGCACATCTCTCTATTGTCACCCATGCACTGATTTTAATTTAATGATGTCATGGTATTAGACACATCATGAGAAGATGTATTGATTACGGATTCGACAGGAGAGAGAAGAAGAGGATCCAAGTTAGTATCCATCCATCCATCCAATCCATCCATCCATCGATTCTTCCTTCCACGCATCCGCATGCCCACGGAAATACCGCACGACAAACACGGGAGAGAGGGAAGGGAAGGGGCGTAGGTACGTACCTCGTCTCTCTATATATATGATGGTACGAGGGTACAAAGGGTACAAAGGTACAAAGGCCACGTACGAAAAAGAGTGGGAATTTCTGTACGGAGCCTGGTGGTGCAATGTTGTGCGCTGTCATGTTCGGAGGACGACGCGCCATCTTTCTGAGGATTTTTTTTCTTTTGTTTTTTTTTTTGTTTTTTTTTTCTTGTGAGAGGGAAGGGTGCACGGCATGAGGTGGCTGGTAGGGGATGGATGGGTTGGGTAGAGCCGAGCAGAGCCGAGCAGAGCAGAGCAGAGCCAGGGAATCGGTGTCGGGTGCGCGCTCCGAGACCGGTATGCTTGGACTCTGGAGGTTGGGCATGAGCGTGCTGGTGAGGGAGGGGGATTGGGGTGGGCCCGGTGGGATCATGGATGGGGCTTGTGGGATGGAGTGGATGGCGGTTGGGAGAGTCACGTGGCTCGCCATCGTATCTGCAAGCCGGGGAAGGACGATACGATACGATGGGAGGGTGGCGGAGATGGCTACGTAGAGCTTCGAAGGGGGCGCGAGCTCGTATGCAAGTAACATGCAATCGTAGGATATGACATGCAGTGTCAACATGGGTATTTTATTACTTTGCAGACGAGGGCACGACATGTATGTACATTACATTGCCGTATACTTACGGTTAGGGTAGGATGCGGTGGAACCAGGAACCTACTTTGTTATTATTTCTGGGGATGTTGTGCAACATGAAAAATGTATGGGGAATGTGAAGTATATACGTAATGATGATATCTGCTGGGTTTGTGCAGCGGCGGTATTCGGTGAGATATCTCAAGGTAGGGGAACGCTGGTTCGTGTGTGGGGGGGTCCTGGGGGGAAATGGGATTACGAGAAGGATATTTGGTTCATCTTAAACTTTGCAGTATTGCTCAGGGCAGGTGCTAACGGCATCGTGACGGGATATGAGGAGTAGTCTAACGATAAACGAGAAAGTGTAGTTAATGCGACGTTAATCATGGCAATGTACATGTGTACCAATACCCACCACTCGGTGAATCTTAGCGCCCCCTCAAGATTAATGTTCAGATCACAATTCACAAGCGAAGGAGGATTTAAAGCACCTCCTCTCTCATACATGAATAAATTAGATTACTATGCATGGCAACACAAACAATGACAGGGAAGTTCGGTATGTTCCTGATTTTGGTGTAACTATTGATGGAGGATCGGACGGGAGTGGGGTGACTGCAGAGATTTCGGGTGTATGCAGTTTTGGTTGAGGCTGAGGGTACGGAGTGAGGTACTTTTTGGTACTTTGATGAGAAGAAGTTGTGACATGTGGAATAGCTTGACCTTGGTACATGGGAGAAAGATTGCTGAAGATCGTACTATTTTTGAAAACTTACCGAAATTACTTCGTAGCGATGTGTCGAGCCTGAGAAACTCAGGTTAATCTCTCACTCGTGGAAGATTTTGTTGAGTAAAGTATATGAGTGTATGAAGTATGTGGCGTAATCTCATCAGATTATATTATGAGTGAGCCCCATTCCACGTTATCACACATCTGATGTGGCACAAAAATGGCTGTACACATGTCCATATCAGGCCAGGTTTCCCGAATAGGAGGAGAGCTGTCCCGAAAGCGGAGTGCAGAAAAACAATCACGTATGTCTCTTGGAGGTTCCTTGATCCATGAAAGCCACAGTTGGACGTAAAGCAAGCAATGAGAGGCCAGGAAATACACCAGGAATATAGCCCAAAAGAACATAGTCAATATGTCTCGGAATCGCGAGCCCCAGAAACTGAGACATCGGAAAGATAGGTGGAAAACTGAGACAAAAAACGCACAATCGGGTGGAACAGTGAAACTTGAGCTCACGAGTATGCTAGGAACAAATGATCGTCACCGGAGGTAATAAATCGGAAGGAGAATATGTGTGTCTTACTTTGACAAGGAGATAGGAACGTGCTAGACTAAAGTCACGTGTACGTGACGAGAGTCTGTCAATTGAACAAGCTCGATCGTCACATCATAGGTTAAGGCCCCTAAAGACCTCGAATTCTTGTTCGCGACCATGAGATGCAGAGAGTTATGCATGGGTGATGGCTAGGTCGTGCCTTCTCCCCAATCTCAGCTCCCTCTATCGACTCTCATATGCGACGGGTACTCGGCACCGCCACTGAGAGGGCTCTATCTACAATTTCGAACAGATGTGGATTGAGTCAGGTCGGTAAAGATCCCAGCTGGTGGTCTCAGTCAGATTTTCAAAGCACGTTAGTCCGTAGTTTCGGTTCATATGTCGTTGAACTTAAAGTAATTTTATATGCCATTTGGCGAAAGTAATCAGATGGTTGGTATGCGGGTCATGTGCGGAGTTTGTGGGTACTGCGGATTAGCGGCTGCGTTCCGGAAAGCATGAAGACAAAGCTTCCTTGAGTAGCACTACAACGGGCGGCTCATTAGCCATCCGTAGTACATCTAGCAGGTCCTAGCTAGTAAAAATGTTGAAGTGATGATCTGGATATACGGGTCAGACACTATACTTGAGGTCTTAGAGTATGTGGCTGTAACCGTAGGTCGTATCGCATCCAAATGTAAACGCCATGTCTTCTTCGATTTAGCAAATCTTGACTCAAGAGATGCGATTTTTCCGGATGAAGGGCCGGGATCTCAATAGTGTGAGCCCAGTTTATACACGGGCGTCCATAGGTTCAGACGTGACACTATTTGGAACTAAGGATGATCTGCCGGAAAGTCTTAGTAACTATGGAGCTTAACAGAGCTGGCAGTGGGGATTCCCCGCGAAGCACTTCGGCATTATATTCAAGTTCGCCGCATTGAGAATGAAGAGATTGCTTTTGATCATCTACATCATATCCAATGTCTGTGGTTTGAAGGATGTCTCATGAGAACTTACTTCATCGGGCTCATCTAATAGATGAAATGGACAAGCGGCATTATTAAAGTATATTAGGGGTTTCGTCTATCGAAAGCTCTGGTATACTATCACCGTCCGCTCACCTCCCGCTCACCTCTCAAGCTGTCAGCCTATTGATTTTTATGTCGCATATTACCCACCGCTATGGTATCATTAGTTGAATGAGCTGCACATCATCATCCACTTCAATGTGGAGAAAACATGGGAGGGTTAACCCGGGAGTCGGTCGAATACCCATACTATCCGTCCAAAAAGGTCCGTAGTGTGGCTAACAATGGCTGCAGCTCCATCTTTGCCGATGTAGGTCTTGCAGACTGTAAGCTTGACATCCACTAGACGCCAATAGGTAATAACTTCCATCATTGGACATTTATCGGTCGCCATCACGTAGGTATACAACGCTTGGGCTCGCTGTTATGAGCCTTTCTCATGCGTCTGAACATGTACCGCCGAGAATTTGTAGTCGTGTGACGAGTAACGAATGTAAAAAATGGGTAATTGGTAAACCGTCATGTTGCCCATCGCCAATTACAGAGACGAAGTTGCAGAGAAGCGTGAGATGTGTTGATGATATGCAGCTGAAGGTTCTATTTTGGTCAGCCTCAACCCCCACTCCGACTCGTTCATGTGCTCAGACTATTATGCAGCCCTTATTTTCAGGCTGATGACCTCCTTCCTCCACACAGAATAACTTAAAAAGCTTTCAGCAGCTTTGAATCCACCATTCTGCGTAGGTTTTCCGGTTCCAAGATTTCAATTAACGGCAAATCCGGGTCCATCTTCTATTCTAATTGGGCGATGTGGCTGAAAGATACCTTACAATAGTCCAGCCTTCAAATGAATTGACTTCCAATAATGATTGGTGAACCTTTTTACGTCTATAAATCCCCGCCATGAAGTCTGGACAAGGCTACGTTCCGCGGGCTTGAACGCACAGTCAAATGCCAAGTGCCCTAGTTCGGTACCATCTTGCCGTCATTTTTGGGCTCTAGAATACTCCGTAGTAGTAGCAGTAGTAGAAGTGAATGGCGAACCTTGGAAAGGTACAGTAGTCATTAGCTGGCGACCTATAGACTATAGTAGTACTCCAGACCCCTTGAGTGATCTAGTCCTGTGCGGATGTATATTCCGCATTCATCTCATCGATAGGCCGTCAAGATATCATGATCGGCAACTACATGCAGTTGCACTACATACCTACCATTGCTGGCTGAATATTAGGCATTGTTCCATGCAGATCTTAGCAGTCTAAAAAATTTGTTGATGCCTGGACCAGACTGTCGGATTGAAGGGTATATCTGAAAGCCTGAAAGGACTTTTGATGACAGATTAATATTGATATCTTGATGTACTATGTATGTCAGGTAACCTGATTGTATTTTTTCTTTTCTTTTGGTCTTAGCTTATGCCTCGGTGTCCCATAACGCCTTGTGATTTCGAGATCCATGGATACAACTAATTGGACGAATTGGATGTTCAATGTTGCCTATAGGTATGTATTATCGGAAAGAATTTTGGCAGAAGAGAGTAAAATGACCGGATTTGACCGGTGAAGGATTCCAGGTTAGTTCTGCATTGAACGGCTTGAAATGAGATCATTTAACCCTTCATAATATGGCGCAATTGGAGGGTGCGGTCTGCCCGTTTCGTACATCTCATTGCCCAGAGAAGAAACTCAACGCTCCCCGCATTTACAGGCACTGTTAGCCAATGAATTGCCGATTCATCAAATCGAATCCTTCCTCTGGGGTAAAAATGTGAATAGACCGACCTCGTTGATGACCATTTTTCAACATCATTGTTCCCGTTTCGCGCGTCGTAATACGAACTACCAAGGTGTGAGCTTACTATTCACATCAGGCCGCGTTGCTTGATGGCCTCTGCACTGTAACAAATTCTCTGCAACCTCCCTCTCATTTCCATACAATAATGGATACAATAATCAAAGAAAGCCCAATCTATAATAACACAACACAACATAACACTGGTAAGATAGATCTAGTAAAAAACTCCGAAGAAATGGCAGTCCGAAGAAGAAGCGAATAACACATTACTGCAGAACGTTCGATTGTAATGTCAGCATTTAGGCAGGATTAGGATTGAGATCGGACAAAAGAGCAAGAAAGGAATCTCATCTCCATCAGTGGTGTCGCGTTTATTAGCCGTATGTAACACAAATCATTCCTGTGCTTTGACTGTGTTGTATCTGGCAACTCTCGGACAGCTGTCAATTGATGAAATGCTAGAGCTGGATTGTGTGTGGGAGTCAGAAGAGGTCTGTAGGGGAAAGGGGGGGGGAAGGGGGGAATGATCAAGGATTTTCTTTTTAAATCCGAAACGAGACCAAGAGATTAGATGAGATCTTGCGGACACAGTAGTCAGTACGAACCATCCTATCATCTTAAGTACCTTTGAGAACCCGGAGATGGCACGGCAATCGCGTTACAGTAGTACCTCGTGGTTCGGTCGATCTGATCCAGAATATCTTTCCCATTTTGAGGCTTTGAAGGGTGAGGATAAGACTCATAAGAGGGACGGCGGTTATATTACGATGCTCATATAGGTCTAGGGTTCATTTAGGTTCATGCGCGGAATAAAAACGCACTGGATACTTTGGTTGAAGAACCGAACAATACTAAGTAATATTATACCCATAACGATAATCATAGCCAAGATTCAAAAGAACGAATTGCTACCATATGTTTTCTTCTAGTCGATGGGTTTATGGTCAAGCATTAACAATGAATTGCCAAGGTTGCGGTATATATATAAATATCCATCTGCGTCCGTTATATGCAACCCACCTTGCAGGACACCCTCATCTGTTAGACTGTTACAGCTAACGTTCAAGGGAAATACATTAAGTTGCTATGCCAAGAGATTGTTGTACAGTATGGATTATTGGGGATAAGTTTGAGGTGAAGTACGAAGTACTATAATCAAGTTATCTATAGTTTAAAGATAGTATTAAGTCTATTAACTAAACCTCGCTTGTTTGTATTAAAAAGAGTTTCTATATTCGTATTTCTTTTATTAGTTATAAAAGTTTTAAAATTATTTATTTTAATAAAATTAAAATTAAAATTAAAATTATTAAATAATAAAGTTTATATTTAAAAAGAGTATATATATAATATTTTTATATAATATAAAACTTTTTATTATAAACTAGTATAAGTATTAAACGAAATATTCTATTTCCAATTCATTAATTCGGCCGTAATTAATATAGTACTTTTTAATCTAATTCTAAAACTATAATATATACATTTTTGCTACGCGAATGATGGCGTCGGTAAGTCGGCTATACCTAATAGTCCTACTCCCCGAGCTCCCCCAGCGTGAGTCCAAGCTTCGTCTACAATTCCCCTGTCCCCGGAACGCGCCCGTTCGTTGTGGTCCAACAAGGGAAGGGAATGATTGCATGCATGATGATGCCCAAGCGGCATCGTACCTGGCGTACATTGCTGTAATAAATAGGTAAATAATGCTTGAATAAACGTGGTGTCTTGGGTGCTTTTTGTGGCTTAGCGCTTCCCCAAATTCTCTTGAGCGAGGATCAAAAGAGAATCTATTATCATTGAATAATACGTTATAATCTGTAAAACCCCCGAAATGTTGACTAATCGTACGATACTCATAACAGATCTGGAATATTAATGGGGCTAGAAGCGTTCTTTTATTAGCCATGGGATTTTTCTGGGGCTGGATTTTCGAGGGGACGATCATCCATCCTCCCTGCACACTGTACGGACGGAGTACTTTCCATACCAGACCTCGGGACACTTTATATTGAATCCACAGATACACTATCTTCGTAACGTGATCTTGTCCAGTTCAAGCCTCGACTCTCCCAGACGGGAATGGGATAGAGGAATAGATGAAACGTTCTGCGAATCAAAAATGGCATGCTGTCATCACGAGGGATAGATGTGAATTAGCCCAGCGACATGGGCCGAAGCAGAAGCGCGGGTGCTAAAATGCGGCGGGCGGGAAGACAGTAAGCACTGAGCAGACAAGCACGACAAGGCAGGGAAGAATTGAGCGGGGCAATATAAAATCTGGAGTCTCATCATGCCAAATCTGTTACACGATCATCTTGGTAACATGTGTTCTCTTGTCGCTTAATTAGTATGAAATTTTCAAACCAGAATGATAGGGAATGTTCACGACGCTATCGGAACCGAGACTTGACTAATTAATCAATTCACTATCTCTACCTACCTAGTTGTACGTACTAGAGTTATTAGAAGTTATTCTCTAGGTCCATACCGTACCTGAACCTAGATCTTAAGGAAGCAGGAGGTACTTTCGTAGTCTATAATGTATTTCGGTGCCGAGAGAATGGGATAATGGGAGACTGGGAGACTGGAAGATTGAAACGGTATTGGACAATCATAAATGGAATAACTTAATTCTCCATTCCCATTTCCCATTTCCAAAGTTCATATTAGCCATACTAGTCTGTGCCCTGTACCACCAAAGTAAAATTTAGGGATGTCTAGATATGACATGGGGCCCTGTCAAACTGCAGCCATGGCTTGCTTGGTCCGCTTCAACAGCGTGAAGCCAAATAACCTCAAGCTGTGCTTTTGCGGTTAACTGCTTCTTGAGCTTTTCTAGTCAGAGAATGTAGAATGGGAGACTGGGAGACTGGAAGACTGGGGGACTGGGAGACTGGGAGATTGAACCGGTATTGGAAAATTATCAACGGAACAAATTAATTTTCGATTCCCATTTCTAAAGTTCATTGTGCTAAACATATCAGCCATACTAGTCTATGCCCTGTACCACCAAAGTAAAATTTAGGGCACGCTCTTTCAACAAACTTTGAACTCTGAAGACATAATACCCTCTCAACTATGCTGCTCATTTGACTTAGCCTTGACTAGAATCAGAAACTCACAACCATCAGGTAACTCCCCAAAAGGCCAAGCAATGCCCTTTTCCCTAACTACTTTCAAAGCTTCAAGTGGTTCTTCATGGTCTACCCAGAACTGAGTATCCGCACAGGATACTGTGCCATCCTCAGCATCCCCATCAAACAAAGAGCCCCTAAGCTTGGCATCCCTAACGTATCCCACAGGACAGCTATCCATAACAGCCCTCGCATGGACTTTTGTCATCTCCAGGTTAACATCGTCAGGTCCACGACCAAACACGCGGAGTACAGCCAATATAGCGAACGGGTGAGACGACAGGATACCAAATCCTCTCTCCTGTTGACGGAGGGCCTCAAGCAAACACTTTGCGATACCTTGATTTCTGAAACTGCGATCAACACAAAGCTGCGTAATCCATACCATCCGCTGACCATCATAGGTCCATCTTGTGCCGAATACGTTTCCTGCCAACTGCCCGTCGACAGAAGCTCGAATGTATATATTGTCCTCCCCAGCTGGCAAGACCTGCTGAACCAATTTCTTTGACGACATCTTGACACGAGAACCTGGATTAAATCTCAGCTCAAGAACCTTGTGGCTGCTGCTAAAGGCTGATAAAAATAGAACTGCATTTACTTACTAACCTTGCTTGCCAAACCCCATCTTTTCTGCAGCCAAGGGACCCCACACTCCATAGTTTTGACTGAACAAAGAAGCAGCTGCATCTAGCATTGCCTCGCTGATGTCGCTACCTTCATATTTTTCGATGATAATCGAAGCCATTTTATGTTCAGCGTTGAGGTTTCGTACTTGTTGTGAATTGTGTATGAAAGGTGGTCGATTGAAAAAAGAAAGTGGTAACCAAATCTTCTGCGCTAAGACGGAACAAATACGAAATCAGTAGGGGCGGTGGGATAGTATGCACCATTTGCCTGAATTGAGATTAACCTACGTATCCTTCACCTTACCTTACCTTACCTCATTATGTACAACTTGAGGACGATTTTTCGACCTCAAATTAATATTAACGGTGCAAGCTTATGTGCACAATACCTAAATGCTTCCCTCTGTTTGGATAAAAGCAGTTCACATAGCCATGCATCTCTCCTGCAAGCAGCCGCCGTAGGGCAGATGAGGATCGTCGCCAAAGGGCTTTGCTGTATACTATGTATGCAATTTACGGAGTACGTGTGTCGGGAATGACGATCTGAGAGGTTTCGAATGTGTAACATGGGGGATACGAACGATGGACGGGAAAATACCGGCTCGACGAATGCAAAAACCATTCATCTTTTGATCAACTTCCTTAACGCATGATATTCATCTGAGAAACTGTTCATATGAAGGAATCCATTATCCATGAGATGACATTATTCTTGGCCTGAAGCTAGGTCCAAGTGTGTGTTGTAACTTGTAACTTGTTGCGGACAGGAACGGGCGTACGCCGCGTACCGTAGTTGGTTTGGTTAAGGTTAAGGTTATGGGTGTCTAATAAGCGTTGTTTTGAGATTGGAATGAGGGGATTGAAGAATTGAATTGGGGGCTAATAAGAATCTCAAAAGATACAACAGCGGCACCGAACCGATGATGGATGATACATACCACTTATAGCAATTATGGTACAGAAGTAAGATCTTACCTACCGTACATTCTTTCTTCTTTCTTTGGTGGTTGGGTTGTTCTAAGCGATAATGATACTAGAGTACTCGGTATGTTTGAACTTACAAGTTAGAACAAGAATATCAAATTAACTTATCGCGGTACGGAGTATGGTATGTAAGATTATGATTTCAAGGAAAATAGGGAGCAGGAAAGTATTATTGTATGATTATTGGATTTTCTTTCCGATGGTCTAATATTACCTACTACTACAGTACTAATAAATGTATATCTCCGTAGCTTCATTTTCTTCCCTTTGTCACTTTGTCACTTTGTGGTTCTTTCAATCTAGAGAGAGGGGATGGTGTTCCGCTCGGAGCGGGAAATTCCCGATGAGATTTGCGACATATGATGACAGAAACGTTTTCTAATTTAAAGAAAGCGGTGTTATCTCGAACTACTAGGTACTAGGTAATAAGTAGAAGCCTACAAGTGAAAGTGCTTGTGAGTTGTGAGTTGTGAGTTGTAACTTGTAACTTGTAACTTATAAAGTTCTAACACGACATTGATGAAGGTACATAACTCGGCAATGGAAAAAAAAAAAAGCGATATTAACCCACTTACTTGTACCGATGATACTAAGCTCTTTGCATCCTTTTCTCAACTCTAATTAAGTCTCTAACTTTTAAAAAGCCAAGAGATTCTCCAACTTTCCTCCTCGGCACATCGTGCCTAATAAGAAAAGATATATTACATTATTTCACTATAATGGCTCATCCATGTTCGTATAGATCTACGAACATCAACAGGGGGTTTGAAGAACATCCGGTAAAGATTAGGCATTATGCGGGATAAGTCAAGTCAAATCATAAGATAAAAATTGAAACCTATCAAGTTCTACCTGGCGATATAGCATCAGAGACGGGACAAATGTCATAAAGAATGGACGACGACGAGCAGTGGAATGAATGAATGTAAAGTATTATATAAATCTAGATAGCCCTATGCCCATCAGATCATCTTTCGATGACTCCGGGCTCCCCCTTCATCCTGTTGGCCTAGTGCACAAAACGAAGACTGAACAACCATGAGCTAGCTCTATTTTCTCCATCAACATCGGCTCATTTTCTTATACCCACCCTCCTTCATCAAAACAAGGATCAAAAGTTCGATACCACCTTTACCCTACCTTACCTAAGTTACCTTACCTTACCTCAGAACTAAGACTAAGACGAAGAAGAAGACGAAGACTAAGATCAAGACCAACACATTCAACGAGAGGTTCAAATCAGAAGCCAAAGAAAGACAAGATCAAGTTCAAGTACAGAGTTTAATATATTATCTTCAATTTGAATGACGGATGTTTCCGTATAACTACCAACTAGTCGCAATGCTATAATCCACCCCCTTCATCTCATCCTATGATCCCTTCCACCCTTCGGTACCTTCCACCTTCCTTCCACCTTCCTTCCACCTTCCTTCCACCTTCCTTCCACCCTTCCACCTTCCACCTTCCACCTTCCTCCCCCTCAACTGGTACTTGGCAAACCCATACGTGCGTATTGTATCCATTTCCATTTCGGAATCTGAAAACCTTCAACAAGAATTCATCTATTATGCACTCGGGTTTCCTTTCCCATCAGTGGCCATCACTAGCCATCACTAGCCATCACTCACTTCTGCCCCACCACCATTTTATAACTACTTCTTGTTTGTTCATTTTTAATATATCTTCTCCGTTTGTAACCTGAGAACCTCAGTCTTTCATCTTGTTTCAATTCCTTAAACTTTTTCACATTGTTATCGCCGAATAGCATCAGACATTTTTCGGGCCCATCTAATTTTTCCGTTACCTGAGGTCATTTATCAAACAAGTTAACAACCAAGCACAAGCATGTTTTTATAGGTATAGTACCGGTACCTGCCGATATGGGCAGGTCAACCACCCACCAACCAACCAAGTGAACCAAGTGAACCAAGTGAACCAACCAACCAACCAGATATATCATTCATTATTATACGGAATACCATTCTCAAAGAACTCAGTTAGATAGCAGAGTCCAGAGTCCTGAGTCCAGACTGACCCGATCTACTACTGTAATGTCATTATGTTAATGGGGGCTACCAGCGTCACACAATTCTTCACTGCTACCCATTATCAATCAGTTAGTTATTACTGTACTGCTGCTGCCATTTACCTGTTGCTCAAAAATCCCGAGTTTACAAAAGCGCCAGCTATCTCCAGGAGATCTCAAGGAGAACACGAACATCTATTGTCATTGTCATTGTCATTGATTGTCATTATCATTATCATTATCATATGAACAATAATTCAAGCTTTTAATCATCCACCCTAAACCATTCAAGGACTAAACCCAACCTTTTGATTCTTATTTTTATTTCTTATTTTTTCTTCTTATTTACTAGGATTTTGAATAAGTCATGACCGGAATAAGATCACCTCCGCCAACCTACCTACCTAGGTATGGATACCCCTAGCCTAGTTCAAAATATCGACACGACCCAGGCGAGCAGTAGGTACCTACTGTACAGTACTTCACTGCACGTCTCTTTTTTTTTCTCTCCCCCTCTTCCCTCTCTCTCTTTTCCCTTTCCCTTCCCTTTTCTTCCTTTAATCCCTAATCCCTACTCTCTACTCCCTGTCTGCGTTGCGTTGTAGCCGAATACATTCCACGGAGCAAAGTAAAAAAAGAAAAAAAAAGGAAAGAAAAAAAAAGAGAAGGAACAGGCGGGCTATAATCTCCAGGAAACTTCTAAAAAGAATACCTATCCATACATATATCCACATCTATATCCTATGAATATTATTATACCTAGGTACATGTCAACATTAACGATTAATAAACCGTCCTACATCCTACATCCTACATCCTATATCCTATATCCTACATCCCAAGTCGAACTACAGTCAGTCATTACACTACACATCAAAGACCACACCCATATTACTACCGGTACTACATACATACTAGTACATCAACATCAAACTAATAGGTCTTACTACTACTACTACTACTACTACAATGTCTACTACATGACTATATGCATTCAACCACCTCTACATCTACCTCTACCTACACCGGTATATATATATATGTATATATACTCTACTTCCTTCCATATCTGCTTAACCTTCCTTATATCCTCCTCATTTGGATCATTGTGACGTTCCTCTCATCTATTTACCTTTTACCTTTTTAACTTTCGAGAAAAGAGATCCTAAGCGTTACGACCCCCCTCCCCCTTCATCTGTTCATCCGATTGCCCAAATACTTTCCAATACCCGCAATATTCTGACAAGCATCACACCTACCAGAACTCAAATTAAACAAGTTCGATCCACTCGATATAATTATTCAAGGTACACCAAATGATCCTTCCTTGACCCTTACCTTACCTTACCTTGACCCTTACCCGACTACTCCGAATCCATAACGTGGATCTACCGGAAAAAATACTTATTATTCCCAAGATACGCCAACACTTCATCTTGATTTATATCTCCGTTGTCAATTTCACGGCCTGGACGAACCTGGTTCTTTGCCCTCAGGTCTCACCCCACCTCAATTTTATCACCTTACACCTTTTTCGAATACAGCCCCAGATTCAAGAATATCACCTTGTACCTCCTCTCGGAACTCACCAAGTTTTTTTCCAACATTATCCACGGGAGTTGCACATCACTACAGATTGTTCGGTGCATGCTGCAGCTCACCGTCCACGTCAGTTAGTCACGAACATTTTTAATCTGCAGTATTACCTCAATATATATCTCGTCCTTTTTTGTCTCAGGCTGGTTCGGAAGTAGCGCAAAGCATCTTACCAATTCCCAAGAATAGCGGCCCTCATTATTATTCCGACAACGCTCTTCGTGCATAATTCGGGACGAGAAGCCCTAGAGTCCCATTTAAACTTCTTGAAGTCAGATTTATTTGAAGTTCTGTAATTTTTCTAGAGCAGGTTAGTTCCAGCCACTGTTGACTAACTATCAAGGAAGAATACTGAATGACGTTATAGCATTGTTAGACAAATAGCAAATCGCATCAACGTACGCTCCAAAAATTCAAAAGGGGCATCCTACTAAGGAGACAACCCGGCGCATCCTATAAGTATCTTTAAGAAGGAACTTTGCTGGACCTTCTTAAGGAGTTGAAATCACACTAAGATAGAGCCATTTCCATGCAATCTTCAACGAATCAAGTCGATCATTCAACTATCTCGCTCGGTGAACGGCGAGGAAAATCAGACCTGGCTCGCTTTTCTCTTGATCTGAGTTGGGCCAGAGCGGTACCCGACGGAGCTCAGTCTTGGGCATACCCCTCTCCGCCCATGTCAGGGTCTCCGCCATTTCCCCCTAGACACAACCTGGATTCCAGCGATCGTGGTCATGGAAGCTATGGGTCAACAGGAAATGTCTTCCGCGATGGGCGCCTTCCCCAACAAGGGCATTTTGATCAAATGAGAGGTGTACCTTTGAGGAACTATCAACCGGAACCTCAACTTTCATATCCACAATACCAGATGGAAGAGATGTCGACGCAATATCAATATCAACATCCACATCAACATCAACAACCACGAGCGCAGATGGCGCATCAACATTCTCACGCTCTTTATGCCACCCAACAGGTTGCGCCATATCCAGCGCCAGAACGACCGGCAATTCGAGAAGCTCCGGGCTATACTTCTCCAAAATCACAGAGAAAAACAAAAGGCCATGTGGCGTCGGCTTGTGTACCTTGTAAAAGGGCTCATCTTAGGCAAGTTTTCTTTTGGCATTCTTTTGTATCTTGCGCTAACTTATTCTAGATGTGACGGTACGTTTCTACAATTTTTAGTCGTTGCGCAAAATTTTATTTTAACTTTTTTTTTTTTTTTTGGTTTCCAAGGAAGAAACTCACCCTTGTATTGAGATCATGTGTGCCTTTTCTCTCTACTCACCAAGGAAGATATATGCGCTCCGAAAAGGTCAAAGGCGAGAGAATCGCGTCTGTTGCAATTGTCGCGGATAAACCATCAAAATTCTCAAGCGAGAAACCTATGATTGTGAGAACACAAAATAACAAGCAATTGATTTCGGGGATGAGCACAGCCGGCTTAATAAATCTTTTCAGCGGATCGATTGGTGGGTCTAATTGCCGTGTTCGGCACTAGAAATGGGGGAGCGGATAAGTGGACAATTAAAAGTTTAATCTAGTGACGACTACTTTCTCGGGGTTCTTTCCAAATTCTGTATAGAAGATGACTTTGGAGGTCTGCGCCGAATTTAAGGACTTCCTTAGTATATCATGGGATATTCCTGATCCCAATCTATTCATGTCGCAGCATGTACTAGGGGGTCGTACAACACGAGGTCCACTTGTACTAGGGTTGGCTAAAGACTTAACCAGAGCTATGAGAGACAATGACGACCCGTTGATATTAAACTTCCAGATCATCTCGAGGCGCCCATTTCCTACCTGATATACATTCTTTTGATTTCAAACAAAAAAACAAACCCTTAATTTTATTGCGTTGCCTCAGTCTTCCTCCTCAAAAAAACCACGAATACTGATTTTTGTTCTGCTTTTAGCTCAACGGCCATGCTCGCGATGTCTAAGCAATGGGAAGGAAGATACTTGTGTGGATGTTCAACACAAAAAAAGGGGTCGCCCGAGACTGAGGGATGAGCGAGACGCGCCTCGTTACGATGGCACGGGATCGAATTACCCGCCACCGTTAGATACGATGAGAAGGCCATTGTCGATGTTCTCCGCTGGAGATGTTTCGATATCAACCCCATTTTCCGACGCCCAGCGGAATAGTGGGTATAGAGTGTTGAAGTCGCAAGGCGGAAATCCGATGAGCCACTCAATGGTTCCCACCCCAATCAACGCCAACCTTTATGGAGAAGCAATTTCGACGAGTCAGCGCATGACCCCGTACGAACCAGCCTGCGCATTTCTTACCATGGAGATGCAAATCGCCAAAACAACCCAAGCTTTCTCCGGAGTGGTTGGTGCACAATCAGTTGTGGGCAGAAAGTTGCATGACATTGTGAGCGTGAGCGATCGCGATAAGATCTTCCGACTACAGAGAGGATTCGAAGATGAGCGTCGCAGTAGAGATCCAAGTTACCTTCCTCCCATATTTTCAAAAGAAGAGGAAGACAGGGTTATTCAGTCCTTGACGTTTGCACCCAACGAAATTGGGCAATTAAGAACCGACCGACCGGAAGTATTTACTTTTCAAACACCGGACGGTCAGCAGAGGGGCTTCCATGTTCAATTAGGCCTTGCGAAGAAGGATTCGATTTATTTTGTGCTCCTGGTGGTTCATATCCCAGCAACTCCACAACCATATCAGCAATCATCTTCTTCACCATATTCGAGAGAGACTACCTACGGCTATCAAACACCTAGCCAGCTGTCGTATGCCTCACAAACCCCAGGGACCTCTCCATTCATGTCAAATCCTTCCTTTGGCGGCGACATGTTAGCCTACCGAAACCCTGGGCCTTTAGGGCAAAACGTTGCCTTGTCGAATAATGCCCCTTCATATGCACAGCCCCAAGCAAGATCCGAATATTCCCAGGTTCAAATGAACTACGAGGCACCAATGGGCGAAGGATTACCAGTTCAGCCTCAACCACAACCACAACCCCAAGCCCATACTCAACGGTCGTCAGATCTTCAATTGCCTCCGATACGTGGACCGGCGCCTTCGGTTGAAGCTAGGGGGCAGGGTGATCGTAGTAGCAGGGTCGATATTGGTGGACTTTTGCAAAATACTGATCCTTCCCGAAGAAGGACATAATAATTCAGCCCTATGGAGGCTTTGAAATTCGATTCATCTGCCTTGTGGTCTCTGAGAGTCGGGGAAAATCCGACATCGGTACTTCTTTGGGTGGTGGTTGTTGGGTGGGATGGGAGCAATCGCTTCACGGCTAGATTCTAACCCCGAGCAACCCGCACCGAAACAACAGGGAATATAGTCATCATATTTCTTTCTTCATTTCAAATCTTGTATTATATATCACAGCACAACTAAGCTTTTCACCCTCATCAAGATACCACGCGATACTTGTATATTATTTTGAGCGTACTGTCGATTGTGCGGTTTTGCCATGTTGTGTGGCATAACAATTGTTTTTATATGGAGTACCCATCGGGATTTCTTGATTGCGATTATTACGACGCAGGCGTTTTGTTGTTTGATTAAATGAAGTCGTGTTATGTTTGGACACGGAGATGTTTGTTTTGCGTGTTTGCGTTTGCGTTTGCGTTTTTTCCCTCCTTTGGTATATGAGAAAGGCGTGTACGATATATTG
>NGKI01000014.1:932923-951944 GCA_002162615.1 Myriosclerotinia duriaeana | reverse complement strand
TAGGTGATGTAGGTGATGATGATGATGATACCTAGGTAGTAATAGTAGAAATTATTAAACTAACCAAAAATTAATAATAGATAGACCGTACTATCTATCATTCATCAATACATCCATCTTCAATACCTACCTACCAAGTATATATCATTTCCACACAGGTTAAGAATAAACCAATTGATATTTAACTCTCTTTCTACCTAGTACTTCAACTCCATGATCTATCCATATGCTTACAGTACCTACCTACCTAGTACCTACCAGCCAACCTTAAAATTCTCCGGTCCTCTCGGAAGATTTTCCATCTTCTTGTCAATCAGTCCCACTTCTACTTGGCGGGCGACATTCTAAGTTATTACTTCGAATTTTCCTCTCCCTTTATTCCTACTGTTTTTATATATGAATCATATCAGTAATCTTTTTCCATCTTTAATTAATTATATACCTTAGATGTCAAAAATAAGCTCATCAAAGCTTCTAAATTTACGTCTGGTAGAATTTATTTATATCCCCAAATTGATTTGCGGTATCATGAACGTCAATTGCTTTCTTGCCCAGATGCTTTATTTTCTTATGGTATAGAGAGGTGGGTAGGTAGGAAATTAATTAATTTAAGACTTACATTACTTTCATTCAGTCAACCAAGGATGGGATGTCTGAATTTGGAATTTCTGCGTAATGAAAACGCAACTTCAATTGCTAGAAGGTGTGAATCCCAAGTGAGTCGGTCATTCCTAGTTTTTGACGCATTTTCTAATTGAGTGTGATTCGTTGTCTAGCATTGGAGCTCTGGGGCATACAGAGACGAGTGTTTCGGAATGCTGTATCGAAAGAGTTATGCTCTCTGCCCAAAGATTTCCCATCCAGTGATGGGTGACACATCCATCCTTCTTCTTCCTTTCATTCAAAGTTCCTCAAACTTGACCCAACAAAGATTGTCCGGCTTCTCCTCCATTGATACGACTGGTGCGGTTCTTGCATCGCACTTGCTGAGGGTATCCTATCTCAATACACCCCCTAACAAACGCGCCTATTGATAATCCGAAGCTCGGTAGCCAAATAAATGTCATGACAGTGACATACACCACTTCTTGCTGAACGAGGTCAACACATAACATGTAGAACATGGACAGCGCGGTACCCGACAGGACATATGGTCCTAGATCAAAAAATATCCCATCGCTCCATCCCCGATACAGAAAAACCAATCCAGTGACATACACATAATAGGAGAGTATAATGCCGGCGGTAGCGACGCCAGGCACAGTGCTGTAGACACCATCATTGATGACTGATGTTTGTTCAGTCGCATTCTTGATACGTGCGTATCCATCTCCAACGCCCGTTCCACTGCTGGCGGATCTTGTTGCCATCTCCTCGGGATTCCCAACGTAGGATAAATTCCACCAGCTGAGTTGGAGCAGTAGATTGCTAAAAATTTTAAGAAAGATTCCGAGACGAATCCGTGGCCAGTTTCTTTTATAACAGCCTCGACACGAGCAATCCATCTTGGAGGTGTATGGGGGAGGATTGGTTTGGTGGGTTTATGGTGGGTTTGTGTATATTGTGTATATATCTTGTTGCGCGTGTGTCATGTGTGAAATTTACAGTGACATTGAAAATCTGGGAAAGAGGGAGAGAGGACGAAAAGAAACTGATTGAAGTGCGGGGGATCGGGGGATGGAAATAAATACTCATGGTATCACGCTCTGTGAAACTAAAACTTGACTTATACCTAAGTAGTAGGTAGGTAGTTGAGCTAGAATGTTTGCGATTTTCTAGATCTCATTGTAAAATTTGCCTCTCCATCCTTTATTTTGACTGATTTATTCAATAAAGTTTGAATATCAAAACACCAACATGGAAAATTGTATTTATTGAACAAAAACTTGAGCATTGAAAATGCAGAAGAGTTGGTCCTACGAAGGCTGCATAATTGTTGGGGTTTGGCAAGACCGATGACGATAATGACTTCAGTAGCGTCGATGAAGTTTTTTTTCTTCTTCTCAAAACGACAATATTGACCCATGTTACAGAAATCATTTCTACACTCGTTCTATTAAATATTGATGGTTATTTCCAATTCTACTCTCGCTATTTAACTTCTGCATTCGAATGATTTGATCATCCAAATCAAATCAAATCAAAATGCCTCTCAACGCCCAATCCCCAATCTTGCTCCACTACCTACAAAATCTCCTTCTCATTGCGCTCTGCGCAGCATTCACTCCTCTCCTAACCATCCTCGCCATCCTCTCCACCCTCATCTCACCCTTCACGAAACGCGCCCGACGCATCGCCCAGCATCGCCAATGGCGCGGCCAATCCTCCTCCACATTTCGGCCCCGCACGATCCTTGTCACCGGCGTGGGGATGAGCAAGGGACTCAGCATCGCGCGAGCCTTTTACCGCGCCGGCCACCATGTGATCGGCGCGGACTTTGAACCCTACCGCATCCCCGTCTGTGGACGCTTTTCCCAAGCGCTGCGGGGGGGGTTCCATCGTCTGCGGAAGCCGCGTGGGGCGCGCGGGGCGGGTGCGTATGCGCGGGAGATTCTGGAGCTTGTGCAGAGGGAGAGGGTGGAGCTGTGGGTTACGTGCTCGGGGGTCGCGTCGGCGGTTGAGGATGCGGAGGCGGCGGGGAGGGTGGAGAGGGAGACGCGGTGCGTGGTGGTGCAGTTTGGGGTCGGGTTGACGGAGACGCTGCATGAGAAATCGTCGTTCATTAAGCATACGATGGATTTGGGTCTCAACGTACCGCTTACCTACCGCGTGAATTCGATGAAGGAAGCCCTGGCCATTTTACACCCGAAGCAGGGGCCGAGAATGGGTAAGCAATTTATCATGAAGCCGGAAATGGTGGACGATAGTGTGAGAGCAGATATGACCTTGCTCCCACTCCGATCGCTTCCGGATACGGACACCCATATCCAAAGACTCAGTCCTTCGAAAACGAGACCATTTGTTCTTCAACAGTATATCGCAGGGAGAGAATACTGCACTCATAGCATTATCCTCCGAGGAAAAGTGCACGCATTCGTCGCATGTCGCTCTTCCGACATGTTAATGCACTACCAAGCACTCCCCCCCTCATCAGCCCTCTCCCAAGCCATGCTCCACTACACCACTCTCTACGTCCAAAAAACATCCCCCTCCTCGCCCATCACCGGCCACTTCTCCCTCGACTTCCTCATCCACGAACAAACCGCCGAGCACGCCGAGCGCGCCCTGCAGGTCTCGCCCGGCGAGATCGAGAAACTTCAAAAGGAACTCTTCCCCATCGAATGCAATCCCCGCGCCCACACCGCCGTGCTTCTCCTCACCGATCAAGCCACAAGCATGGCCGAAGCCTACATGACGCTCCTACCCGACCACGACGCCAGCGCACCCCCCCACGGCCGCCCCGCGAACCCGCCGGAGCTGGTCGTCCCCAGCCTCGCCATGGTCAACACGGGGTATTATTGGATTGGCCATGATTTCGTGACGAAAGTGCTCCTCCCCATCGCCCAGGTCGTCACGTTGCGAGAGGGGATCGGCGGCTTGCTGAGCGCGTGGGTGGAATTTGGGAAACACGTCGTGGCGTGGCGAGATGGCACGTATGAGGTTTGGGATCCGTGGCCGGCTTGGTGTTTGTATGTCTTGTTTTTGCCGGGATGTTTTTGGGTGAGTATTTGGGAGGGGAGGTGGTGGAGTAGGTGTAATGTTAGTACGGGCAAGTTTTTTGGGGTTTGAGCAGGAGGGTTAGGGGTGGGGTGAGTGGATGAGTGGATGAGAGTATGAGCGAATCAGAGCGAGAGGGCTTGTTGGGGTTTGAGCAGGAGGATTAGGGATGGGATGAGCGGATGAGAGTATGAGAAGACGAGAGCGCGCGAGGGCTTCTTAAATTACCAAGTCACAACTACTGTACTTGCATCCCACAGGCTTCGGAGTCGAGGCCCAGAAGATGTAAAGGTTTGGGGGGAATTTGATCGTGGAACTCGCGAGCAGAACAAGCACCTTGTAGCGGAAGGCTCACTAGAATAAGGGCCGAGCATGCTTTTACACGTTGCATTGCATTGTTAGATGGATATTTACGTATGTATACACAATATCACGCCAGCGTTACGAAGGGAAGAAAAAAAAAATAAACATCCATTTTGAGGTTATAAAATCGTATAAAATAAGTGTTACATCGATAGGTAGGGGCGAGTTTGGTGCGGGCCAGATGCATAGGACGAGATAGGACGAGATATGATATGATATGATGAGATGAGATGAGATCGTGATCATTTCATATACTGGTCAAGTATCTCCAGCTAGGCCTACAGTACCTAAGCGACGATGTATATGTACCTATAACGAGACAAATACCACCTGCACCCACCAATTCACCCAACGCCTCCTTTCCCCCACACCCAACTTCTCGACTTCAAGAGCCCCGGGGCCCTCCTCCTCAGACCAGCACTTCACAAACAAACACGACTCACTCCCCAAAAAAAAACGCACCAAAAAAGTCATCAACACCAAAATCAATGATCCTAGTATTTCCAGCATCCCCTCCGCCCAGACAGATAGATATAAATAGGGCGGCCCCGACAAGCCGCCTTCACACATTTATCGTACATACACACAATCCACACGCCTCTTGCCAAGTGTGATACTTGATTCTCCACGAACCCCATTAGCAAGAACACCTATCCTCCATCCATCCATCCATCCATCCATCCATCTAATCTGCTATCGTCCAAAGAGAGTGTTATTCTGCTTTCATGTTATATTTGTTCCCACGTAATGATAAGATAAATTCGGATATCCAAAATAAAACGTTCTCATTTAAACCCCTCGCTTAATAAACCAAAAAAAATCAACTCATTTCATTAAAAAGTCTCGTCAAAAAGGTATATCATCAATAGATGTCATCAAATAATCAGTAAAAATATCAACTCTCCACGGATAAACGCCACATTTTTTATATATTAAGTTCCCTCTTCTGCACTCAAAGGTTTCTGCGACTGGAGATATGCGGTAGGTACTTTTGGTACTCGTGGTGATCGAGGGGGTTGCGAGATACCTCTTCTTTCTGCTCGTAGGCTATCACGAAAACGCTCGCCATCTCGAGATCGGCCGCCGGTGAGTCGCCGCATGCCTATCCGAGTACCGGCTGCGAGAGGTTTGATCATATTTTCGAGAAAGAAGGAGCCTTCTCCAGATGTAGTCGCACGGTCCTCTTCTCCATCTGAGAAGACATCTTCGCTGAAGTCATCGTCTGACATGTAGGCTCCATTAAGATGGCCCGATGAAGCTGAAGGTGATGTCAACGCACGAGCGTGTAGACTCGGTCTAGAGGTAGGGACAAGATTGAAAGCGGCCGGAGTCATGGCGTTATTCGATTCCCGGGGTGGTCGTAAATCAGCGAAACCATTCTGCAAGGTAGAATTGGTCGCTGAATGAGTGAGTGACTGATGAAGAATGGGCAAAGTTTGCTCGTCATACAACTGAGCGGCACCAGAGTCGAAGTTTTCACCCGAGAACCCAACTTCTGTAATTGTCCTTGAGGACCGGCCATCGCTAGTGGGACTCTGCAAGCTATCTTCAAAGAAATCATCTAGGCTATCCAGCTTCATCATGAGGTCGCCAATATTTCCATCACCTCGAGCTTCGTCCGACATCATCGTCTCAGTTCTCTCAGGCAGCGGGAAGTACCCGTATTGAAAGTCATCTACATGAAACTCTACATCTGGGGTTGCGGCGACTTCTTCATCTGCATTCTTAGCGCTTTGACACATATAGAATACGGCATGCACATTAGATCTTGTGATGCTAGCCTGTTTTGCAGGCATTGGAATAGACCAGCCAGACTCCTCGGGGATCCCGAAGAGACTTTGAGTGTTATCATACTCCTTCCTCATCGCCCTCGAAGACGATCTCGTCATGCTCATACGTAAGTGATGCTTGTCCATTGGAGTTCCTGTCATTGTCATGATTTGGTCCAGTACTTCAAGAGCTTCCATACAAAACTCTGTTTGAAGTAGTCTAAGAAGAGGCGAGATAAGGTCAGGACCATGAGAAGCAATCTCTGGCTTTTTCATGTCAATGTCAGGAATGATAGCACATAATATGCGCATCGTTTTTAACTTGAACCAGGGTATACTGTTGGTCAGCGAGCCCATGACAAATGTCAAGCTACGGAACTCCCATTTTGGAAAGAACGATTCGCGAAGCGCAGAAACCAATTGGGCGAGGAAATCTTTGCTTGAGCGGTATCTCGATGCAGCGAATCCATCGAGAGCCCGTGAGATAGTGCTAAAACCTTGTTCTTTTGCAATCTCCGCAAGAATTGCTGCCGTCTGTATGCTTCTCTGGTCGATGTTTGCTTGATCCATAGCATGTAGAAATCCAGGGAAATTAGCCAATATTGCAAATAGCAATCGACTATCATCGCCAATAATCTCGTCACTCGGTAATTTAACGAGTTTATTGAGAGTTGCGAGTGTCACATCAAGACAGGCTGATGACCGAATGCCCTTGTAGACTAATCCTTGGACTCCTCCAAAGGAACCTTCCCAGCTTGTAGGCCGCCCTTCAGCGAGTAAATCTCTTACGGAGGGGTTTTCTAAGTCGAGTTTTGCCAAAAGCTCTTCGAGCATGTGACTAGCTTCTAAAAATTCTTGTTCATTTATCGTATCCAAACAAGCACATGTTGTCCAGAATAGTTGCGGGAAAGTGAGTAGGTCAGCAGGCTCAAGTTTACGGATCAATGTCCGCAGCGTCGTAAGTATCTCGATGGAAAACAATTGGGTCGAATTTTCCAAGTCTGCAATGGTATTCGAGAGTCTTATCAACATATCGGCAAGCATAGGCTGGTCTAGGGAAGTAAGAGTGCATCGGAAAACCTGAAATGATCGACAAGCAAGATGTCGGACAGGGCAAGACGTTGCCCAAGTTAAAGATAGTTTAGCCCACTGTTCTTGTATGCCAGGGTATTTAACTTCGAAGTCTCTAACAACTTCACTTGTAAGAAGTTCCATACCAGCGGGGACTTTGTTCTCTTGATCATATACCTTGCCACTGTTGTCATCATAATGCCAGATAACTTTGGGGTCGTGACGGCGAATTGACTCGATGAAATCTTCAATGAAACTTTTGCTTGGAATGGTACTCTCGTCATCAATCTGAGAAATGACAAGTTCGTGGATCAGATGAATCAACATTTCTCGGGCTTGTTCTTGTACAAGCGGTATGTAGTGATCCCAAAGGACAGTTACTACTTGCAAAAGAAGCGGGACGTTGTCTGCCACAAGTTGAACGGGCGATACCATCAAATCTACGAGTAATATAAGAGATAACTGTCCTAACGAGAGTCCTGTTTGCTTGTTTCCAATTGGCAATGCCTCTGATAATTCTGCCATATATGGAAGTTTCCCAACATCAGGTGGAGGTGGCAAGAACTCTCGTTTCTCATTGGGAACCATGGCCTTCGGTGTGATCTGCATTAATAGAAATTCCACAACTTTGCCACCAGCAGGAGTACTGGATAAGAACACCACGATTTGCTTTGCATACTCCACGAAATTCTGTTCTCGTCTGTCGAGGCATAATGACATGATGAAATCTAGTACTAACTGGACGTTTCCAGCATGAGGGCCAGTAGCAAGCGCTTGCCATAAGGCCTGTACTTCATTGTGAAGAGTGCTGCTGCATCTGATTGTTATCTCAAACAAGTTTGCCAAAAGGACATAAGATTGCGCAGTCGGTCCACCATTCGGATCTATTTGTAATTCTATTATCTGAATCCATGGTAAAATTGCAGCAACCATGTTTCTTTGTGGCCCAGCCTGCAGCTCTTTGAAGTACATAGTGAACTCGGAGAAGATGAGAAATGCCAATTCGGAGTGGTTGGCTGACAATCGCTTCGAGATCTCGAATTGAGCAAGCTTGTATACCGCTTTTGTTTTATCGGAAATGCTGATATCGAAGTCCTGGATTTTAGAGCTCCGTTGCTGTCTCTCCTCCAAAGCACGTAGTATACGGGCAGATTTAATTCGAATATCGCTCAATTCGCTTCCAAGGGTGTAAAGCCCAATTCCCAGTAACCTCCAGAAAGGCATTGGATATTCTGGATGCTCAAGGAGTACCTCGGTCACAACTCCGAAATAACTTTGAAGTACTTTGGCCGCCTCCGCGAGATAGCACCTAGTAATAGAATGCTCCAGCAGGTATGGAAACTCCTTGTTGTGAATTATCAAGTTTTTTAGAGCTCGTCTTCCGATAACATGCATTCGATCGCTTCCAGTATTAAAAATGGTGTCCACCCATGAAAGCATACGACGTATGTCAAATTGCAGATTGGCTCCGCTTTCGGTTGTTATGCTGACACGACCTCCACATAATGCAGCCATTGCGCTAAGAGCTGCGGTTCGGAGGTTTCTTTTCTCAATTTCCATGGCGGCTGTTACAACGCCCCGTTCGCCAAGTGATTGTTGATTGATCATAGATTGTCTCATATTGTCCTCTCGCTGCCGAATCTGGTTTTGGTTGGGGGAATAGCCGCACCAGTCCTCCATAAGAGCAAAAGAAGATTTTCTAGACTCAAAAGTCATCCATCGAGAAGGGTCTTTGGTGAGGTTGATACCCTCAAATAGCTCCTCCATTAGCCCGCAGTAGTGACGACGGAGCTTTTGAAACTCCCAGTCTAATTGGACTTCTCCATCCATCAGGAAAATTTTGAGGTCTTTGGTGTATGTAACAAGATTGTTTAGGATCCAGTCGTCTTCGTTAATCTCTTTCTCTTTTAAGAATGGAGACGTTAACTTGTACACGTGAGTGACCTCAGTCCTCAGCAGATCGGTTTTCCTGTTTCGCCTCGGGCTGCTAGCACTTCGCTGGTGAATACGAGCTCGAGCATCATCATTACACCGACTCACTACCCCTTGTAGCTCTTCTAGTAATGTTTTGTAAATATTAATATTGATCGACCCAAGCGCCACCACGACAGCATCTCGAATTGAAGCCGGCCCAACAGAAAGTAATGGGATAAGATATTTGAAAAGAATCCTTGCGGATGTAATTTTCTCCAATGTTTGGTTTGGCTTCGACCCTTTTCGATAATGCTGAGGTACTTTGGGTGATGACAGCTGCTGGCCACCCTTGTCCGACAGAGTCGTACATGCCACGATAAGGTAAAGCTTCCACTGCTCGATCAACACTTCTGGTGGAGTTGTTGAGGATCTTGACAATGCGCGACCGCTACCAGTGTCATAACCATATTGTGGCCCTCGATTTGCTTCCGACAAAACAACGATGCCTCGATACATTTGGAGAATTCGGTTGCAGATTAACTCTCGTCCCAGTGTCACAGCAAATGGACAACGATCATAACTGATTCGTATTAAGTTCGGAAAGATTTTGAACCAAAGAGTTGTGTCATATGAGACATCGCTGCTGCAAAGCTCAATCAAATCGCTCTCATTCCTCTCAGTGAGGTCTGTCTTCTGTAAGCCCCGTTGTAATCTACTGCGCTCTGCGACAGATAAATTTTCGTCATTGAAATCCATTACTCCCTTGGCATCTCCTTCAAGGATGTGTATCAATCGAACATTGTCTTTACCCAAGGCAGTATCGAATTCTGTGATAAGACGCAGGACTGTAACGGCGAAGGCACGAACTCGCCTTGACTGCGAACACAAAAAGAATAAGCCATGTGACTCTACCTCATCAACATGTGCCCATATTCCAGACAGATCTAATTGCAGCCCTCTTTTATCAGTAGATCCGTCATCGGACATATCCAAAGCAGCATCTTTCATCTTGTTTTTGATCTCTTCAATCCATATTTGGAGCAACTCTACATAGAGCTTCAGAGTGTTCTCGATATGCCCTGGACCAAGCATACCGCCATCAGACATGGTAGAATATCTATCATCAAAATTGAAGATGAAACGTGCAAATCCAATTGTAACAGGCTGAGCGTGAGACTGCCTGGCAATTGACTTCAGGGATTGTGCTGACGACTCTGCTATATTATACTGCACATGAGCGGTGCCGGTACAAAGGAGGTTCACGAGGATATTGAAAGGTATGTCAGCAGATAGACACCGAGGTAGTGCTTGCACTGCAACATGCAGCAGCTCATAGAATCCCTGTTTTTGCTCGGAGGGAGCTAGGTGGTCGTCTCGCCGGAAGTTGAAGCTTTCGGCAAGTGGTGTTTTGGGTATGGGTCCATTGAACTTTTCATCCAACACGGCTTGGCCCCCAAAAGTATTGTCACAGATGATTGTGATTTTTCCAAGAATCTCACAAAACTTTGCGTAATATTCTTTGGCAACATCACCAAGCGTATTAGTAATTACAGGTCGCGAGAGTCTTTCTTCGCGATTAGAGACTGTCGAAGAGGGGGTGATCGGGCTGCGAGGCGCTGTCATTATGGGCGAAGTCGGCATTCTTTCAAACACCGGCAATGGAGAGTAGTGCTGTGGAAACGGTGGACAGCCTTGCTCGCCTTTCTCTAGATCTGACATGATGGCGAGGAAAGCTCGAATCCCCACAACCATTTTTTCTGGTTCCAATTGCTCGACTTTGAGTTCCCTTCCAGAAGCGAATAAATCTGCGTTGATTAAGGGAAAGACGATAGTCCGGAAACAGAAGTCCTGATACTTGAAGCCAATGATGCGTATAATCTGGATCAACGGTTCGATGATTGATGGTTCCGTCGAAATGTAGGACTTCTTACCCGGAGGTAGTACAAGCTTCATAACCTCCTCGAGCTTCTTGATTGTGTTGTTTGTAGTATCTGTTGTGCGATGCAAATAGGTCCAAAGAAGCCTCGAAATCACCTGTAGACAAATTGGCCTGGTTCTAGGTTCCTTCATTTTTGCCTGGAGGGGTAAGACTAGCTGGAGCCATTGCGTCGAAAAAGTGTCTGTGGGGGACACACAGAGCAACGTCGCCGTCAAAGGGAATGCAACAGGCCAGTGACGAGGTTTAATAAACATCGAAGCTAGTCTAGGACCTATAGTTGACAGCACCTCAGTCCACTTCGGCATATTGAGTTCCGTGTTTGCTGTGGCAGCAATTGGCAGGAGAAGTATTTCAAGTGCCATGCAATAGGCATATTTGAGCTGTTGACCATGTGATTGCGAAAAGAATCTACCAAGAGAGATCATGAAGTCGCAAGACTGGTCCCACGCATCCTCAGGATATGTCTTTAGACGGATGTGCTTCATACCGCCGAGGACTAAAACCATTCGCCCTTCGGTATCTCTATTTGCCGGACTTTTGATCACTAGGTCCTTCTGCGACTTCTCGAGATCCGCTATGAAACGATCAGTGACACTATCAAAATTAATCTCAGCCATAACACCAAGTAATTGACTGAACAGGAACCAGTTTGCCATCTTGAGAGGTGAGGTGTTAAGTTGGTCCGCGTCGGCAATTTTCAGTTGTCCAAAAATGATGCCTTCCAGCTTTTCTTCCATCTCGGGTGTTATACGAGCCAAGGTACTTTGCCCAATGACTTCCATCAAAACTCGGCACAGTATAAAGATTGAAGCTGTTGATCGACGTTCTGCTTGAGCAACAAACTCCTGGCGTGCAGCTGTAGTTGGCAGACCTGCCATCAAATCATCCTGCTGAGCATGAGGTGGCTCAGTGTTCCTTCGCGGGACTTGGCCTGGCAGAAGATTACCCCGAGACTACAAGACTTAATCAGCAACGGATATGAAACCAGAAAATCTCAACCATACATACCTGTTGAAGCTGAATTCTAGCCTCGTTGGCAGCATCACTCTTGTTCTTTCTCCATAGCATCATTGAATCAATGAGAGGCTTAGGCTTTTGGCTTGCAATATGACCCAAAGCAGTGATCAGTTGATCGAATGCTGGATCCACACCTACTCCGCATATATGTTCTATCTGAGGTTCTGGGTCCAGTGGTAAAGTAACGCACTGTGAGATCTTCTCCTCTGCTTGCGCAATAAACTGGAGCATGTTAGAAGGTATGCTGTCAATATGGCCAGGGAGAACTGACTGAAGTGAACAAAACATGCAGAGCATATTCCCCGACAGTTTTCGACTCGTCCTTATGATGTCTTGAGTGGGAATGATGACGCGCATGATTTCTCCGACTCCTTCCACTATTACTATTACCACGCTCCATATTTCTCTGCGTACTTCCCGATGGCGCATTGTCGGCCGCTGAAGGGCTTCGGGAGGGTACGAATGTTGTATTCGAACTGAAAGAAGTGCCGCTGGTCATGCTGGATGCGCCGGAGGAAAAATTCGAATCGCCCATGACCGATGCATCTGCCCAATCCCCACCTGCAGCAGCAATTATCTGCGGGCTCAGCGGGCTAGTCGATGAACTCCCAAAGCTCCCATTCCTGGACCGCTGTATGCCATGAACGATGCTAGTGTTTCGGTGATGGCTTTTCGCATCTACATCTAATGAAGCCCCTCTCGTACTACCAGTGTAGAGTCGCGGCGACAAGTTCGCAGATTGTGAAGGCGACTCCGAGAAAGCGGCTTTAAGTCCTGCGAAGAAGGACTGGTTCGAACTTGGCTCTCGAGAATGAGCAACGGATCTCGAGTTGGCGGTATGTGAGCGTTTCAAGGTCGCAGTCCACGAAGTCACGTCAATGTCGATGGGCGAGAAGTTTTCTATTATCCCTTCAGTACGATGACCTGGTAATGATGCTTGAGACAAGTATCAGCAAGGATATGTCGTAGAAAGGACCGTCCCAAGAATGCAATGTTTTGCGTTAAGTTTTTGAGGGTCGGGAAGTTTGAACTAAAATACTCTAACATTGATTAACTTATGAAGGTACTCACTCATTCTGTCACGCGATATTGCTGCATCCCTTCATTCTCCTGATTAATCCAATCGTCTGATTCCCGTCATTACTGTATGAATGGCTATTATGATATAGTTGCTGATATTTTCGAAGCTTCAATTAGTATTCCTTTGATCGTTTTTGAGGTTCTAACATCTAAGATCTTACAATATCGTGAAGCATAAATGTTCATGACAGCCAATGATCATCCAACCCCTGGAATGAACCCCTGAAGGCACTGAGCCAGCCCATGGAACATCCATACCTATGAATCTTCAATCTCCATCACTGCCTCTCTCTCTCTCAAAAAAAAAACAAGTAAAGTAACAGAACTGTGAGGACATAATAAGATACAAATCATATCATATCATATCATAAATCACAAATTGAATAAGCAACATCAGAAAATTATATGCAAATTACTTTGTCTCATCCATCATTTACAAGTTAATTATTCCTTTACCTCTCCAGGGCTTCCAAAGTTAGAGCAGCATTCAGGACAACTTGTAGAGAGTTGGATGGTACTCTGTTGGGCTGGTATGGTATTCACCTGGGCATTCTTCACTTGCCCTTAGGACAACAAATCCTTCCTACGATTCGTGTCGAAATTCGATTAGAGAGTTACATACGATTGCATCTAAACGATACACCTTTCGTCTGTCATACAACTGCATGATCTCGAGCTCTCTCTCTACCTTTGGGGCAGGTAAACAGTAGATGGATAGATTGATGGTATCCACCGGATACCCAGTTCAAGATATCTCCAAAGTTCTTTTTGTTCAACATCTTATCGACTGTATATACTCTTCAACTTTTATGGTTGGGTGTATCGGCTGAATAGCTGAGATGGAACATGAGCCTTTTATTTTTAACTCCAGGTCACACGACAGATGCTGGATACTGTTGGATGTCAAGGTAGGGAAATAAACTGCCTCCTTTTCTTTTCTGTTATGTCTGTCTGGACTCTGTATCTTGCCAGTACGCTCAGCCTCAGCCTCAGCCGCTGACATGATTGTCGAATACCCACCAGCCCCGTCTTTCTTTCGTATCGTCGGAGTCAATCTTGAAAGAAGCCGATTAAAGCTTATAGGTAATAATAGGTGGGTTACTGTATCGGATCCGATGTCTGAAAATTATCACATAATGTAAGCTTTCCACGTTTACCTCATGATCTCGTTCTAGAAGGACAGCGCAAAATGCTCAATATACACAATTCCCACTTCTCCCAGCAAAGCGGAACGACGGATACTTCAGCGGCTCCGGTGGACTTTTCCATGCATGCCCATTGTCCCTGGGGGGGGGACTTGGCGAAGTATGTACCGGTCGTACAATACCAGTACCGTAAAGTATCGAGTAGGTAGAAATAATAATATCTATCTACTCCTCCTACCTAGCTAAATGTACCTAGTAACCGCCACTTTGGCCCGTAGAGAAGAATTTGGGGTTTGGCAAAAAGCGGAAGGGAGCCGCACATATAAAGAGAGATCTTATTCCAATGTAATGTAACATACATAGATTTGCTGAGGGTGGGTGGCTCTAGATACCTACCTACCTACCTACTGTATTACAGTACTCTTACTATCAATTTATTATATCCGATATTGTTATCCGTGATCTACAAAAGTTCATATGAGGGAGGGTGCATATGACGGATGACGGATGGCGGACAATGAACGGATCCAGCTTCCCCAGGAATCCCGAAGTTGTTGAAACTTGAATAGGATCTCTACGAGTCTTCAAGGTTGTGTTGTCAGAACTAGGTATATAAGAAACATCGGACCCAAAAAGGGTGACGGGATTTTTGTTGATGATTCCGTCTTTCTAATAATATAAACTCCCTTTGTCACTGACTTGAGATTCGATTGTTGAATATTTGACTCGAACTTTTTTATACTGTCTCTTCTGGTCTTATCGAGTACTACCTTCCCTTCCCTTCCCTCACTACAATCTACCTGAGCAACATAACACTACAAGTCTACAACACACTTCTCTGTCACCTACCTACCTACCTATTAGGTAGTAACCACCAGTGCATCCATCTACTTCCGAGGTCCTCCACTCACCACCACTTTCAAATTCACTTTACTTCAAAATTCCGTTGTACGTTATTTGTCCTGCCATACATTCATTCATACATTCATTCATTCATTCATTCATTCATCCATTCCAAGAGGCATTTCGGACATTGTACTTTTTTTTTAATTCCGACAAGCTCCCGAAGGCCCTGTTGTCTTTCCACTGTTGACCCGTGGGATACTTTTAGCAACTACCTAGGTACCTGAGGCTACCTACCTCTAAAGATTCTACTAGGATTTGTGATCATCCTCAAGGATTCAAAGGTTTACCGTAGCTAAAACGTTTTGTACATGTGTACATAATATATTATATCTGTCGATAATTTATTTATTTTCCAGCACAGTCAGCATCAGCTGCAAATTTTATTCACCAACTGACGAGGTGTCAATTTCTTTTTGCTCTTGTCCGAGCATAAGTTCACCTACACCCCTCCACCCTTTGCTGTTTGTGCGGTCCTTCGGTCCTTCGAACTATCGGTTTTCCCCTCAACAATTGGCAGATCTTAGAATTTCAAGATGGGTGGACAACTTGACATCTTGGACATTGTAGTCCTTGGAGTGTTGGCTCTAGGAACGATAGCATACTTCACAAAGGGAAAGTACTGGGGAGTTGTAAAGGATCCTTATGCTACCAGTTATGCCGCCACCAATGGAAACAAGCCCGCAAAGACAAGGAATATTATCGAGAAGATGGATGAGTCGAACAAGAATTGTGTTGTCTTCTATGGTTCTCAGACTGGTACTGCAGAAGATTATGCTTCTAGATTGGCAAAGGAAGGCAAGAGTCGCTTTGGCTTGGAGACCATGGTAGCAGATCTGGAAGACTACGATTACGATAACCTCGATACCTTCGGAGATGACAAAATTGCAATGTTCGTACTCGCTACCTATGGTGAAGGTGAACCAACCGATAATGCCGTGGATTTCTACGAATTCTTCACCAAAGAGGATATTGAATTCTCCAGTGGCGAGAAATCTCTCGAAAACCTCAAGTTTGTCGCATTTGGCCTGGGAAACAACACTTATGAACACTACAACTCCATGGTCAGAAATGTTACAAAGGCATTGGAGAAGCTTGGTGCTACAAGGATCGGTGAGGCTGGTGAAGGGGATGATGGTGCCGGTACTATGGAAGAAGACTTTTTGGCCTGGAAAGACCCAATGTGGACTGCATTGGCTGAAAAAATGGGACTCCAGGAACGTGAAGCTGTTTATGAACCAGTGTTTGCTATTACAGAAAGGGGAGAGTTGACAAAGGATTCTCCAGAGGTATACCTTGGTGAGCCAAACAAAATGCATCTGGAGGGTACATCAAAGGGTCCTTACAATGCTCACAACCCATATATTGCACCTATTTCTGAGTCTAAGGAGCTCTTCACCGTCAAAGACCGAAACTGCTTGCACTTGGAGGTCGACATCAGTGGATCTAACCTGAGCTATCAAACTGGAGATCACATTGCGGTTTGGCCAACAAATGCTGGAAGGGAAGTGGACCGATTCCTCAATGTTACTGGGCTCTCTTCCAAGAAGGATTCTGTTGTCACTGTTAAAGCATTGGATGCAACTGCAAAGGTCCCATTCCCCACGCCTACCACATATGATGCTATAGTCAGATATTACATGGACATCTGCGCACCTGTATCACGTCAATTCCTCGCCACTTTGTCCGCCTTCGCCCCAAATGACACTATCAAGGCTGAAATGGAGAAGCTCGGTGGTGATAAGGATTACTTTCATCAAAAGATCAGCAATAACTATTTGAATATCGCTCAGGCTTTGCAAGAAGTTGGCGGCCAAGAAAAATGGACCGCTATCCCCTTTTCCGCATTCATTGAAGGTTTGGGCAAGATTCAGCCTCGTTACTACTCCATTTCGTCTTCCTCGCTTGTACAAAAGAAAAAGATTTCCATCACCGCGGTAGTTGAGTCAATCGACGTCCCTGGAAGAACCGAAGCTTTGAAGGGCGTTACCACAAATTACCTCCTTGCATTGAAGCAGAAGCAGCACGGCGACGATCATCCCGACCCTCATGGCCTTACATATGAAATCACAGGACCACGCAACAAGTATGATGGCATTCACGTTCCCGTACACGTACGACACTCTAACTTCAAACTTCCCTCCGATCCATCCAAGCCTGTTATTATGATTGGTCCTGGAACGGGTGTTGCGCCTTTCAGAGCATTCGTTCAAGAAAGAGCTGCACAGGCAAAGGCCGGCGAGAATGTTGGACGAACAATCTTATTCTTTGGATGTAGAAAGTCTACGGAAGATTTCTTATACAAGGACGAATGGAAGGTGAGTGAACTTCTAAACTTTCGAAGAAATAGTAGAGCAATGCAGCTAACATATAATTAGGAATACGAAGAAGCCCTTGGCGACAAGTTCTCCCTCATCACTGCATTCTCCCGCGAAGGCGAGGAAAAGGTCTACGTCCAACACCGTCTCAAGGAACACGCAAAAGAAATCAACGATCTTCTCATGCAAAAGGCTTACTTCTATGTTTGCGGTGATGCGGCGAACATGGCCAGAGAAGTCAATACTGTTCTTGGTAAAATCATATCAGAGCAACGTAGTATCCCAGAATCAAAGGCCGAAGATATTGTCAAGAGTATGCGATCCGCCAATCAATACCAGGTACGTTATTTTTTGACAAGTCATTTTCATTTTCGTATCTTAGCCCCTCCAAGCCATCCGTCCTCCGGCATTTTGTTTGGCTAGCTCGATGGTGAGGGGTATCGAATATCTTTCCTCGGAGTGGGGTAGATCCTGGCCTCTCATCAGTTTCACCATCTTCCCCACGGTTTTTGGCATTTTGAGTCTTCTATATACAAATACAAACTAACACATAATTATAGGAGGATGTATGGTCATAGATGCATCACCTCTCGTTTTTAGGTACATACACAAACATATACCTCGAAATACCTTTCATCTTCCAATATATTAGACATTCACCTATAATCCAACCTCCCTATACTTTTTCTTCTTTTCTAGTTACTCCCGCCCAACTTCTCCACTTCTATTCGATTATTATAGTGTTTGGTGTACCTGCATAGCATGCACTCATTTGGTTTGTTTTCACTGGTTTGGTTGCCTGGGTGTTTACTAGTTCATGCATGCACACAAGAATTCTTCAATCGATCTATCGATAAAGGATACACATTACTCAAACACTCGAGGCTAGATCAATTCTTCACACGTTTTTTCAAAATCAAGCATGGCATTTGCAGTGGGTGGATCTGGATGACTTTTTATGGTGTTTGGATTCTCTGACAAGCAGCCTAGGTTCTTGAGGCTTGTTCTTTTGTTCAGTCCAATTGGATTTGGACTGCATTGGTGTGTGCATCTGAATTCCAGGCTTTTACTCGGCACACGAGGAAATTTTAATGAAATATTTTATGAATGGAATAGAGTTGAATGGGGTGAGATGGGAGGGGAGATGGGATTGTGACGATGGGAGGAAGGAAGGGGGGAGTTGGCTGGGGTTTCTTTTTACAATCGGTACATTATTCATGATGTGCACATGAGAATATAGAGAGCAGACCTCACAAGTAACTTTTTCTTTTTTTCCTCAACGTCTTTCTTGTTAGATAGAATGGCCAGTGTACTTAGTTGATGGCAAGCAAATAAAATGATCTAAAAACATTACTCGTGTGTGCTGTACTGGCTTTTGGGAATTGATGGGTTTGATACCTATCTATAAATGCTTGTGGTGTGTAGATGTTTAGTGTTGTGTAACGACTAGCTAACGACCTTGCGGATCGTCCCTGGGAATCTTTCTTTTTGCCGAAACCGTCACGCTAAGTTTGTTTGATTCATGCTACTTATAAAACTCCATCTCATGCGGCGATCCGTTCGGTGAGCCAAAAGAAATGGACATTGTATGTTGAAAAGTGCATGCTGAATCTGAATCTAAACCTAGAATTCTTTCATGCAGATTGCTTAAACCTTCGAGCCTTCTGACGGGATGGATAGGCGAATTGGACGGGCGAATCAACGACGAATTGGTAGCCTGTTGATACATGATAGGCCGACTGAAGTTTCGCTCGATCGATCGCGATTGATCTGACAAATTCCAGGCCAGGCCAGGCCAGGTATCTCTTTTCCGTAACGGTTCGTTCGTGCTTTGTTGTTTGGGGG
>NGKI01000014.1:900574-932913 GCA_002162615.1 Myriosclerotinia duriaeana | reverse complement strand
GCGAAGGAGCAGGGGCTATTGATGCGGGTAGCGGGATGGATGGATGGTTGGTTGGGCTGCGGAATCGGTTGGCTGCGAACGTACCTGTAGCTTAGCTGTCTTTGTGGTTCCGCGGATGTAGCGCTTAGGGAGCCGTAGTTGTGAGTGTATTCGGAATAGATCGATACCCGTTCCATTGTTTGGTGTGAAGTGAGTCACGGGGATGGGGTCTTTGAGCTGCATCGACCCGAGAGGGAGGGAGGGAAAGGGCCGAGTCGATTGATCTGGGTGTGTAAGTTTTGGTTGGAAATCAGGGTTCTTTGGCCTTTTTTTTTTTCTTCTATAGTTGCTAACAAAGTTTTCATCTTGATGGTTTGCTGTCTGATGGTTGCGTTTATTCTTGGCTCTTGGTATCCGTTGCAGAGGTCGGGCTGATTGATTTAAGCCATGCAGGACTAGCGGCTAAAATGCTCCCAGAATATGCCATTGTCGGTGTTGTCATAGGTGCATGTGTGGAAGGTTTGCGGGGTGATAGTGTCGATTGACGTGGAAGGGCGTCTCGTATTATTGCGTTATGGCGGAAGGCAGTTTAGGCAAAGTGGGCGAGAGTCTAGATTTTGATTTCTTTCAACATGCAGATTTACATGAACGTAGAAGTTTCCCTCGCGCAAACTTTCATCTTTGGCCAGATAGGATGTGGGACTTCGATCTACAATTAATAAAAGGCAATTGCTTTATAAACTGACCGGAGTTGTTCTCAGAACCTTAGCACCATACTCGAGGGATCTCGTATTGAAATGTAAAATCAATCCACACCACAAATCCGCGTCCCAGAAACCCGGTTATGCAGTGCTTGAAATCTTTAGGTGAGAATTGAATAATGCTTGTGGGTTGCAGGCTTGCAGCTCGGTAGTTCTCCAATATATACCCCAGCTTTGAATGCATGGGCTGAGCAGTGATGAAAGTTCAATCTTATTATCTATCGCTGATAGCACGATCTAGAAATCGATCAAGGCTCAAAAAAGACGTCAAAAGTGATATCTCGGTATCCTTAGCAAGCAAGTTGATGGAGATACGTAAGAAAAAAAGGTCAAGGCGCAAACATGATTATGGGAGGGTATGTTGACAAGCAACCTCCTCAGTCCTCACTGGCAATTTCTAACAAAGCTTAGAAATCATTTTCAGAAATGTGATATAGAAATGCCGGTTAGGAACCCCGTTGCATCCGCGGTTCTTAGCAGCATTGTTCTTACTCAACAATAGTCTTATAGTCTACACCTGCGAGCCAATTGGAATGTTGTATGAGACTGTGAAGTTGGAATTAACTTGAAGACCGGGTATCTGGTTAGCGAAATCCTAGGGGACACTCATCAGTACAGTAATACAACGCTCGGATATTTTGCAGCCATCCCTCCACAAGCAGCGAAAAGTCTTTGAATGCTGCAATAATATGCATTCGAGATATATTGAGACTATCTTTTTTTTCATCTATTTGGGAAGCTTATTATAGCCTAGTATCGAATAAAGGGTGTATTGACTTGACGTCAGCTTGCTTAATGTCTTGCGTTTGCTTATTGCCCCTTGGAAACCACAATTAGCCGACCTACATCAACGTCCCTTGCGTTTGTCTTGTCTTACTCTGTCCCACATTGTATGCCCTAAACTGAAAGGTTCTCGAACTCCAGAAGCGGGGACCAATACAGATCTGCGATCTTCCAAATTCTACAGAGCGGCAGTCACGAACCCTACTCGGTCGGTATTGCTGCATCATTATTCGGCCCCCTACTTGTTTCCTTTGCAGAACACAATCGCGGCCGGGGTCTTGATGTTGAAATGAGTTCTGATATCTTGTTCTCCATAGGCATTATTGATAGGTAAAGTAATCACACCAGACCACCAATGAGAAGTTTAAGCAAAGTTGAAAAGAGCTGTTGATCAGGGCAGCCTGTTGTGGCTGAATAGATTTCGTAGAAACCCCGAGGCGTATCTTTGTCAGTTTTGCCAATTGAACTCCATCACATTTGAGTATCTATATAAACAAAGGCTTGCATGAACTCGAGGGACAGCTCAGGAAATTTATCCCTACTCTCCCCTACTCTCGCTGGGGGATTTTCTATTGTTGAATCAGGACAGAAGAAGCAAATAACTCACCAATTACTAGGTATTTTGTACGTACCACCCTTGGCCATATGGCTGGCCATATGGCTGTTCACATCTTGTTTAATCAATCTGGAGCGCTTTGCATTCGGGATGCCACATGCACATCCGGAAAACAGCATATTCCATATGAAGACTGGTGGACGAAATAATGATTTTGAAGGTAGCACACATCTCATTCCCCCCCCGAGAGACCTCCTGGCCATAAAGAAGACTGTTGGCCCCTATTTCTAACCCTTTCTTCACGTTTATAATCTTCTTAAACTTCGCATCTCAGAATTCATAACGACTACCTAGTATACTGCTATCTTTATGTTTGATATATTTTGAAAGTGTAAAGGTTTAGGTCGTAGTTTGAATCTTTGGGTGGTCCATTTCCAATTTTTTTGCATCATTGCGTTGCCAACATCAAGCTATCATCACCATTTTCATCCTCACTTCATGTCACGAGCAGATCACTTGTCACAACACTTCCGAATCAAAGTAGTCGCAGCTACCTATTAATTCGTTATTGCTTTGCGGTTGTTGCCTGGGCAAAAATCACATGTTGATTGATTTGATGATATACTCTTCAAGTGGACCTGCCTAGTATATCTACCTACGATACCCGTGGACTTCCAC
Source organism: Myriosclerotinia duriaeana (assembly GCA_002162615.1). Classification (NCBI taxonomy): domain Eukaryota; kingdom Fungi; phylum Ascomycota; class Leotiomycetes; order Helotiales; family Sclerotiniaceae; genus Myriosclerotinia; species Myriosclerotinia duriaeana. The sequence goes on along the minus strand of NGKI01000014.1, from coordinate 930,156 downwards.
TTCCACTTCTACATACCTACCTATACCTACATATCATCAATCTATTCCAGGTTCTACGAGTATCTCGAAAGCTACTGGATATTCGTAGATAGCTATTAACCAGTCATATCCAAATAACTCCAATACAAATAAAATTGCAACAGCAACTGCAACTGCAACAGCACCTGCAATCATAACTGGTATGTTTATAGCTTCTATTTTTGATTCTATTCTAGTACCTACCTAGTTATGAGAGATATTCACTCTTTCTCCGTTCAATCTTACAATATAATAATCCATATGGATGTTAACTTCACTCTTAATACAAAGACAAAGACAACTGAGGGAAAGTCGAACCTTCCAATATCATCGACAACAAGCTATCAACATTCAATACCTCCTACCTACTAGGTACCTAATAAATCAATATCATCACCTTCCAAATTTGGAACCACCTGGGCAATCCATCCTATACATCCATCCATAGCAGTAGTGATTATCAAATTTTATCAACAACAAATACAAATAGTCGGGCCGGCACCAGTTGCTGTTTCCAGCTTCTCAATACAACAACTGGGAAACTTCTAAACTCGTTCCTTCCTATTCAACATCTTATCGCGCCTTGACTTCTGCTAGTCTTCCCATCCTCTTAATCTTCTCATCTTCTTCTTCCTCCTCCTCCTTCTCCTCCTCTTCTTCTTCTTCTCTTCATCAAATCACATTACAACCAATTCTTCATCACAATCTCTACTTTACAACAACCATCTCGCTCGATAGCTTTCTATCATTCTAGAAAACTCTACTCGCTACTGAATTCATTTTCTTCACCTGTTTCTTGAAAGTAGCTTATTCAAGTTTACTTCTACTCGTCCTATCACACAGCTGGAAACGCCGCCAAAAGAGGTATAATCTCTATCCAATCGTCTTCTTGAGAAGGTATGTTATGTCGGCGTTCTCTCCCCCCCATTCACTAATTCCTCCACTGTCCTGTACTTCAATAGGCTACTGCTAACTGTGAAAACTTCTAGCTGGACTGCTTGAGTATTACCATTATTGAGTTAAAAGCGTGTTCTTATTAAGAACTGTGAAAGTAAGTCAATCAATGTCTCATCTATCTCAATTATCCCAAGTCACTTTGTTTCTGCGGTGCAGATTTCCCATGATGATGTTTGGTCATCTGCTTTGTTCTTCAGATCACCAGCATCATTTCTGACATTTCATTTTCACTATACTTATTCACTACATCTTCTCTCCCACAAGGAAATTATTTCCTCAACTTCTCCCCACTTCCGATCTTCCCATCCTTTATTCTTCCTTCCATACATGTCATCTCCCATCAACTACATCTCCATCAATCTTCAACTCATATCTTGATACTAACAGTACTTGCTATTACAGGATACCATGTCTTACCCTCAAACTGCTACCCATCCTGAAGCAGCCAATACCTTTCCTAACCGCAATAATACAACCATGTACAGCAGCTCCCAGCAACAAGCTCGCACAACCCGGGACTCCCAAGGTCAGCAGACTTCTTTTGCTCAAGCCAACACTGGCGTTACCCAAGGCGGAGATGGTGCCATGAACGCAATGATCAATCAGTTCAACGGTTTATCTATTCCTGGCAGTATGGCTGGTTCTACTGGTCCAATGGCTGCTAACCAACATCCTTTGGGAACAGGCCAGGTCTACTTTCAGGTCACACCAGATGGCCTTGTATATGCACCAAGCATGTTTCAGCCGCAGTCTTTGGCCCCTCAACAGTTGTCTGAGAATGCGTACAACATGAACGCTTTCCCTGGAGCATTGCCTTATCTTGCGCAGGCATCTTCAGTTTACCCTAGCTATGTTCCAGGTTATCAACAAAACATTCCGTACACTCCCAACACTAGATCTGCCTACTATCCTGACAGATCCGATCATTCTCACTCCACCAAGGAAGTTCCTGGTCTTGAGAATCGTCGCGGCTCATACTCTACTACCGAATCTCTTCCGGGAACACCATACTATACCTCGTTCGCTCATCGCGATTCTGGCGCTCACATTGCTGCAATTGACCGATCTCCCTTCGGCTCAACTCCTTCTCCCCAGCAACTTCCGATTCCTCATGCCCAATCGCTCGTTAAGGCGCTCCCGTACCCCACTATTCCGATTGGTGTTGACATCCAGGCTCTTTTGAAGCAGTTTCCACCCATTCCAAAGGCTGTTCCCGCTGTTTTCACCCCAACAGAGAACATGCGAACTCTGGACCAAAGCTTGCATAACGGCATTAAGGGCAATCGCAATGTCTACATTCGTGGACTTCACCCAAACACGGATGATGAGACACTCGCACAGTATGCTGCTCGCTTTGGTAAGGTCGAGACCTCTAAGGCAATCATCGATACGGCCACTGGTGCTTGCAAGGGGTACGTCGCTCTACTTCACTGAACCCTTTTCGTGTCATTAACAGCTTTCTTAGTTTTGGTTTCGCCAAGTACTTCGACGTTCGCGACTCGGAACTTTGCATTCGTGGCTTCTGGGAACTTGGTTATGAGGTCGGCTTTGCTAGGGTATGCTTCCAATCATAACATCCATTGATCGTTGCTAACATCTCACAGGAATCCTTCAATGCTCGTCTTAAGGCAGAAGGCGATGAGGAATCCACCAATCTCTACGTCTCCAACTTGCCGAGGACCATGACCGAATCTGTAAGCTGTTCTCGTCATCACTTATCCTCGCTTCGACTGACATTGGTGTAGGAACTTGGTGCTATCTTCATGGACTACAAGGTCAGCAGTAGTCGCATTCTTCGTGATAATCAGAACCACAGCCGTGGGGTTGGATTTGCTCGGTAAGATTCACAACTTTTCACACTGCTTATGGGACTAACTTTGGTGTTACAGTTTCGAGAGCCGTGATGTCTGCGAAGAGATCATCAAAAACTTCCATGGTAAACCCATCGGCGAAGAAGGCCTTTTACTTCAAGTTCGTTACGCAGATACTCCAGCACAAAAAGACTTGAAGCGTATTACCACCGAGCGTCGTCAATTCCGCACCAACGAGTACAACGTTGGAGCTTATGGTGCTCCTGCTGCCGATATGATTGCATTGGCTTCTCCTCCAATGCCATCCCCACTCCTCCCACGAGCCTCTCAGATTGCTCGTCACCTTCCTGGTTCCAGAACTAGCGGATCTTGGAAGAGAGAAGGCGTTGCTAGGTATGCCGAACCTTTCTCGTGTTGCGAGCCAACAGCTAACATAAACGTAGCCCTGGACGTGTTTCAGGCTTCAAGGACTTGGACCGATCGGTTGTCAAAGTTTCCTTGACTGAAGCTTCTCCCAAGAAGTCTTTGAACCAGTAAGTGAATTGCCTTGACTGTATGTATGGTGCTCACCTGCTAACTTCCTCATAGAGTCATCGTCTCCAGTGTCACTCCGACGGTTTCTGAGAGCGGCTCTGCCGATGACGGAGTCACCATCCACGATTCTCCAGTCGTTGTCCACAGTGCATCCATTGCGCACAGTGCTTCCAACACTTCCCCATCTACTCGCAAGTAGAGATATTCACCTCGTCCTGTATTATCATATACCCATGTCAACATTTACTCGACTTTTGTCCGTCGGATTTCATTATTGCACCGATACCTACCTCACGACAGTGAGGCACGACACGTTTCTACAAAACATTTTATGACAAATCAATACCTCCCAGCATACATGCTTATTCACCAAGCATACATACATACCTGGCCAAAGTATTACCTATGTTATATTACATACTTGCTTTTAATTCAATATTTTTCGAGCCTGGTGATCTGTACATCCACGAGGGTGTGACATATTGACGATAGTGGTACGAAACATTACTTTTATGTCAGCGTGGGAGGATATCAGGCAGATTGCTTCTTTCATTGTAATTTCTTTCGTTTTTTTTCTTTGCTCTTGTTGCAACAGTAGTACGTAAATGGAGACTTTTTGGTAGCATAATTGAGCTAGATTGCATAAAAATTTCCCGTGTATGATATTTGACCAAAGATGTGATTATTATGATGAATATGAAGCTAGCCATACAACGGATGATATGTTATATATATCACTGTATAACCTTACAAACAAATTAGGACTATATTAATTCCTGCTTTGAGAGTGACCCCTTACTCACATTAATGATTCTGATCGATTACTCTGCAGGCACATGATCATATTGCAACCGCCCTGATCCCATTTTTCTTCCGGTATAATTCCTCGAGGTGGTTTTGGCCATAGTGACAACCATAAAGATTGGTCACTTCAGTCACCATAGTAAGCGATACCTTTTCAAAGCAAGTGATGAGCCTCGCGTTTTTGGTTTGAATGATTCTTTTTGTTTCGTTTGAAAAATAAAATCAAGTCTTCTCTTCAATCTTAAGGTTGGACAATGAGATTTCATCTTTGCCATCATCTAACGAGCCTGCACCCCCCTTCGGTTCTTTCTCCGTAGTCTTGTCACTCTGATGTTCCGTATTCGCTAAATCTGCAAGAGTATCATCCTCATGGCTACCCGCAGCCTCATCATCTTCTTCCTCCTCATCTTCATCGTCATCATCGTCATCTTCTTCATCATCATCAAAGTCCTCGTCACTTCTTTCCGCCCCGGGTTCGCCATCGCCATCAACACCCACCGCTTTCATATATGCCTCGAGCTCCTTTGCCATCTTCTTTGAGAATCCAGATGCCTCGACAGACACATCCAATCGGCGTACACCATCCTTACCTATAAGTTTGCGAGCATCCTTGAAATGGGGACCCTTTTCATTGCTTGTAAAATGGAATCGTCGTTCGAAGAAACGCTTGATGCAATTGACGTCTCGATCAAAATAGTATTCCGCATTCACATGGTCGACAGAAACCATTTGTGGGAAATCAATAAGGATAGGAGTCAAATTGACTGGCTCTTCGGGATTTTCTGGGTTTGCTTCTTCCTTGATTAGGATGTTAAATTCGTTGAAATCACCGTGAATGAGGCCGTATTGCGCCAGGCGTAAGATCATGGAAATGAGTTCGGCATATAAGGAGGCCGGATCTGGAACGGAAGATATCTGCCGCATAGGGAATGCATCAATCAAGGACATAACAATAGTGTGTCTAGATTGTGCGAGTGGTTCCGGGACTGGAAATCCATTGTCTCGCAGAGCCGTCATAAACGTGAATTCCTTCAATGCTGCTAATCGTGACATATGCATCCATGATGCCGAAGAACGATGTCTTAGATAATCACGATTCGCCTTGACCGTTCTAAACGATATTCGTCCCAATCGATGGATCTTCAGTACCCTCTGCACTCCCTTCTCATCTGCCACCACGAAGATGTCACTCTCTTTTCCAACACCAATCTGGTTTCCAACACTGTAAACATCCTTGCGTTTCCGATAGGTATTTAGAGCAAGATAATCGAGTCCTCCATAAGTGAGGCGATAGCCATCGTATTTTGCGTTCTTGAGTCGTGCGATCAAATTTACTTTTGCGAGTGCCGAAATGCATCTATGAACCCCGCCTCGGAGACCTGATAATTGTTCGATAAGTTTTGTAGGGACAACTTCATGGTTTTTGGATCCTTGTTCGACTGCTGTGAGTGTGCGCCAGTCTTCAGCGGTCAAATACCGCATAGCCTTGGTATCCAACTTCATCTTGACGATTATTGTGATATTTTGTTGTATTTCGACAACCTCTGGGGAATTATTTTTTTGATTTTCTGCCGTTGGCTGTGAATAAGTGTGGTGTGGTTATATGACCGTATTATTAAATTCACCCATTTTTACTAAGCTTTTCAAGGTGTGAGACTAAGGTTGGTGACTTTCGGTTGCTAGGGACACTACTTTAAAGCTATGATCTGGTGCTGGTGAAGCTGCTTAGACGCGAAAGCAGACCTGCCTGGAGGACTTATTAAGAAACCTAAATTTATCACGAATTCCACGATATACCTCTCACCTTCACTATCACTGCCACTTGACTTGTGGTAATTTATACCCTTCCTGCGCATTGTCTTGAGCCCTTCCTTTGATATCACCAACAAATCCACCAACGCCGCTCCCACATCAACCTCTAGAAACAACATGGCGCAAGATGGCGAACCACCAAAGTCTGTTGACAAGGGCAAAGGCAAGGCGGTCTCAGATCCTAAGAAGCCAGAGGAGGTAGAGAAGGATAAAGATGGAAAACCTATAGTTAATGGCACGAAGGAAGAGCCAGTCGTTGGAGGTATGTTGTTGGCAATGGAACAGATGGAACAGATGGACACTTACTAACATGGCCTTGTAACAGCGGAGGAGCTCAGCGAGGAAGATCAACAACTGAAGAGCGAACTTGATATGCTGGTGGAACGATTGACTGTATGCACATATTTATCATGGCATGCTGCAGGCGAAACTAACAATGTCGAATATAGGAATCCAACGAGTCTCTCTACAAAAGCGCTCTCGAAGCCATCAAAGATTCCATCAAAACCTCCACCTCATCTATGACCGCTGTGCCAAAACCTCTCAAGTTCCTCAGACCGCATTACGAACCTATGATCAAGCTTTACGAACAATGGCCGGAAGGGGATGATAAAACATCTCTCGCAGATGTGCTTTCAGTTATTGGTATGACATTTTCAGATGAAGAGAGACAAGATACCCTTAAATTTCGATTGCTCGCACCTACATCAGATATTGCCTCATGGGGTCACGAATATACACGGCATCTTGCCTTGGAACTAGGGGAGATGTATAGCAAGAGATTAGCGGAAGACCAACCAACTCAAGATCTTATTGATCTAGCCTTAATTCTCGTGCCACTGTTTTTGAAGAGTAACGCCGAGGCCGATGCTGTCGATTTGATGAGCGAGCTTGAAATCATCGAGCAAATTCCAAATTTCCTGGATAAGGATACCTACACGCGAGCATGTCTTTACATGGTCAGCATGGTCAACCTCTTGACTTATCCGGAGGACCAGACATTCCTTAGAACCGCACACGATATCTACAAGAAATATAACCAACTAACCCAAGCAATTGTCCTTGCCATTAGACTGAACGATCTCGCGCTCGTCAGATCCGATTTCGATTCTACCACAGATCCGGCATTGAAGAAGCAGATGGCTTTCCTTATTGCTCGCCAAAGAATAGTCCTTGACGACCTACCATCCGAAACGAGCGAGGATCAAGAAATCATGGAGTGTATGTACAACACAAAGATGCCGGAACATTTCAAGGCTCTGGCCAAGGAACTGAACATTCTGGACCCAAAGACTACCGAGGACATCTACAAAAGTCATTTGGAGAGTAACAGGGTGTCGGGACTAACGAACCTTGACTCTGCTGGCCACAACCTGGCAGCAGGATTTGTCAATGCTTTCGTGAATGCAGGATTTGGTAACGATAAAATGATGATGGTTGAGGACGAGAAAGCCAGCTGGGTCTGGAAAACCAAGGAAGAGGGAATGATGTCTACAGTTGCGTCGATGGGTACATTGCTTCTCTGGGACGTGGAAACGGGTTTGGACAAGATCGACAAATATACATATGCCCCAGAAACTCAAATTCAGGCTGGTACTTTGTTGGCTATTGGCATAATGAACTCCGGAGTACGAATCGATTCGGAGCCTGCCCTCGCCCTTCTCGGTGAGGATGAGAAGCTCAACCATAAGAATCCTCTTGTTAGAGTTGGTGCTATCATGGGTCTTGGCCTTGCTTATGCTGGCTCAAATAGAGAACAACTTTTGGACCTTCTCTTACCTATTGTTACTGATACTTCGGTGGAAATGCAAATTTCCGCTATGGCAGCTCTTTCTTTAGGTATGATCTTCGTTGGGTCTGCTAACAGTGATATTACCGAAGCTATCTTCCAAACTTTCCTTGACGATGATCGCAAATCACAGCTCAAGGACAAGTGGACTCGTTTTATGGCTCTTGGTCTTGGTCTATTGTTCTTTGGACAACAAGAGAATGTGGATGTTATTCTCGAGACATTGAAAGCTGTTGACCACCCCATGTCGAAGCCAACATCTGTTTTGGCAGAGATTTGCGCTTGGGCTGGAACTGGAACAGTTTTGAAGCTCCAAGAACTTCTCCACATCTGCAATGATCATATCGAAGAGAGCGATGACAAGAAAGGCGATGAATTACTTCAAGCCTATGCTGTCATTGGTCTTGGTTTGGTTGCTATGGGAGAAGATGTTGGCCAAGAGATGGTCCTGCGTCAATTTGCTCATCTAATGCATTATGGTGAAGCCAATATCCGAAAAGCAGTTCCTCTCGCCATGGGTCTGCTCAGTCCTAGTAACCCACAAATGAAGGTATATGATACATTGTCTCGCTACAGTCACGACAATGACAATGATGTTGCAATCAATGCTATCTTCGCTATGGGTCTCTTGGGTGCTGGAACCAACAATGCTAGACTTGCCCAATTACTCCGACAATTGGCTAGCTACTACCACCGCGATGTTGACTCCTTGTTCATGGTAAGAATCGCTCAAGGCTTGTTACACATGGGCAAGGGAACTCTCTCTATCAACCCATTCCACACCGACCGCCAAGTGCTCTCTCGAGTCGCCGCCGGTGGTCTCCTTTCCGTCTTGATCGCCATGATCGATGCCAAACAATTCGTCACCACTAAATCACATTACCTTTTATACTACCTTGTCACAGCCATGCACCCCAGATTCCTCGTCACTCTTGACGAAGATCTTAAGCCTTTGACAGTCAATGTTCGAGTTGGACAAGCTGTCGATGTTGTAGGACAGGCTGGTCGTCCTAAGACTATTACTGGTTGGCAGACACAGAGCACTCCGGTACTTTTGGCGTATGGTGAGAGAGCAGAATTGGAGGATGAACAATATATCAGTCTGAGCAGTAATCTTGAGGGCTTGGTCATTTTGAGAAAGGTACGTTCATATTAATCGTGGCGAGCATGTGTTCATGGCTAAGTGCTAATATTTGAAATAGAACCCTGAGTGGGAAGATGGAAAGAGTTAGTGGATGAGGTGAAAGAAATGAGAAAATCAAATTATTGTATTATAATGGCATGGTGGAGGTGGGCTATAGTAGGTAGACGTGAATATCGTATTCCTTCGAATGAGGGGAGATGGTGGGAAACTACGAAATGAAGATGAAAATGATAGATGATTTACGGGCTTCATTTGACAAGGTTGATTAATTGTGATGTGAGTCTTTGTGTCATTGATGATAGGGATATATAAGTAAGAAGTGGTAGTGAATTCTAAGATTACAATAGTGGGAAGAGCGGCCAAGAATGACATGCCATCGTACACGCACTATAAATTCCCGATATCAATTTTCTTTAAAGATCTTTTTATTCAAATTGAGAAGGGATATTGAGCCCGATCAAAAAGCTCATCGGGAGTATGAATAGAAAAGGGGCGGCTCCCCGGGGGATTAGTATCGTATATGTACCTCACCGGGGATTGAAATATGCTCCTGTGCTTTAGTTCTTTTGATATGAAACTATTGAGTAGAAATACCAATGTCGAGCACCCTTCCCTCACGTAGAGGTAAGTTTGGTTGCAAGTACTAGTACTAGTATTGGCATCACCTTGTTTTGTTTTTTTTCGTCGAAAGCAAGCAGTGCAATTTTTAAGCTCATCCCTTTCCCAGCCATGCATGCATGCATGCATGCTACGGAGTACCTAGCTATCCCATAATTACAATATGACGAATCCGGCAAGCCACGCAATGCATCCCATCTCATATGATACAGCAGATTCCCACCCAGCAACATTGACAATGGATGGTTGATCTCATATTCGCGCCTCGGTGTTATTATCACGTCCCCGGTTCGACTCTGACATGGAAATAGATGGCTCAACAACGTTCGAAAACCCTATACAGCCCCTTCAAATTCGCCACCTCGAGCACCGCGCCCCCCATCAATTCCCTCGTGGCGATTAGCCGCGAGCGGAAAGCGGGGAAGAGAGTATCTTCTACCATTTTTCTTACCGCGTCTCTGCGTTGCTTTATCTCCTGAGAGATGGATTCTTCTCCGTCTCTTTGACTTTGACCTTCCCCTTCATTTCGTTCACCTTCTCTTTGACTCTGGCCCTGTCCTTCACGATGCTCGGGGCCAGGTGAGGGAGGTAGTTGTTCGGGGACGTAAAATCTGGCCAATTCCTGCAGGAAGGAAGAAAAACATTCTTTTTCGTCCGTCCAGTTTACGTGCGGACCGAGGCGAAGGAGGAATTGTGGAAGTTTGGATAATGCGGGCGTATAATTTTTGAGGAGGAGGGGGATGCCCTCGAGGAGGCCATCGGGGGTAATGTAGAGAGAGAAATACTCCTGTAGCATTTCGCGACGGGAAATGAGTTGCTCGGTGACAATTTCTACTACGTCTTCTATTTCAAAATCATCGTCGGGGGAGGTGTTGGGGGGTGCAGTGTCTTTTTCATGGGTGGCTGCGAGGGTTAGGAGAGAAGAGAGAGATAAAGGGGGATTGAAGCGGATTTGTCCGAAGTTACCAAAGTCCGTGAGACCAATTTGGTAGAAGAAAGCAGAGGAAACGGCGGCGTAGTCGACGAGGAAGAGTTTTACCCCAGATTGGATGGCTGCGAGGCGGCGGCGTTCGTCGACGATACCGACGAAGGTGTGGCTAGCAAATATTTCGGTTAGCGTGTTGTGCATGGAGTCGCGGACAGAGGTGCGGAGCTCTCTGATGGTCATTAGGCGGCAGGTGACGGGTTCGCGTTCGCTATGGGTATATTCTATATCTTGAGATCCTGGTGCTGCGGTGCTACCGGAGGGGACTGGGGTGGCATCATCTCTAGTAGTAGTTGCTGGCTTGCTGGTGGATGGAAGCATGGTGGTGATTTTGCGGAGTTTGGCATCTGTTCGAACGAGATTATTTTCATAGGGTCTGGTGGTTGTTCGGGCTTTGTCGGCGGCGGCGAACGCGACGGGATCAAGCATATCTGCTACTAGTGGTGCCTGGGCTCCGGGGAGAAGGGTTTGAGTCATAAAGTTTCGACTTTTATCTACGTCGGCAAGTTTTATTCGAATGTCGGTGCATATCTTTTCGATGATTTCATCTTCGTTGAGGAAGTTAACCTCTCGCTTGGTGGGGTGGACATTGACATCTAGCCGTTGTGGCTCGATCTCAAGATTGAGATATGTGAAAGGGTGACCGCCTTTTGGGAGAAATGCAGCATAGGTTTGCTCGATAGCTTTTCGAATGGTTGTTGACTCGACCGAGCGATGATTGATGAATAAAAGTAATGTTGTCTTCTTGACGTGGTAATTTGCATTAGTTGTCCAACCTTGAGCAGTAAATCCCCATTTCGGATCGGCAGACTTGAACTCAATAAGTTCATTTGCTACTCCACTACCGTGTATTTGTCGAATACGATCGACAGTTGAAGAAGCCATTTGTGTTGAGATTGTGGTGCTAGCCTCTCCATGTTTCTTACAGCTGAATGCTACTCCATCACAATGAATAGCGTATCTCCCCACAACGTCAAGAATTTTGTTATACTCTTCCGACGCCGATCTGAAAGCACGGCGACGAGTAGGTACATTGTAAAAGAGATCTTCCACTGTGATCTGTGTACCCGGACGACCAGCGATGGGCTTTGGATCCGATCCTTGACCAGGTTTTGCAGGTATCAAACGACCACTATCATAATGTGCCCTAAAAGCACAATTAGAGTCCTTCGTCCTTGTCGTGACGGTGAGATGTGCAATATGGCTAATACTGGCCAAAGCTTCTCCACGAAAACCATAAGTACCAATGGACGTCAAGTCTTCAAATTGCTTGAGCTTGGAAGTTGTAAAACGTTCACACAAAATTGCCATATCTTCTTTCTATCAACACTTAGCTCATATACCAAGAAATTGATGAAGATAACTTGAGACGTACATTAATTCCATGCCCATTGTCGGTGATTTGCAATAGCTTCAAACCACCATCTTTGACAAGTATCTCGAGAGATGTTGAACCCGCATCAACAGCATTCTCGATGAGCTCTTTAAGAGCATGTACTGGAGCTACAATAATTTCTCCTGCCGCAATCTTATTGACTACATCGGGATCCAATGCCTAGATGATAATCAGAATATGATAATTGGTATTAAGTGCGTTCCTAAACTCGCCTTGATACGCCTAGGGGCCGTGACTTCTGAAAGTGCATCTTCAGCTTTTCTTTTTGTGCCTCTTGATACTTCGGCACCTGAATCAAGATCCATGGGCTCAGACATTTCTTTCTTTTTTTGTGGTTTTAACGGCTGATACGGATCTGCATTAAATTTTGATATCAAGTGTAGATAGCAGGCAACATTTTGGCTTCAAGTCTAGGGGTGGTGATAAATTGTTCAAGATCAAATCAGTATATCATTTGTATAATCCCAGAGTATGCGAGAATCTGTTCTGAAAGAAAACATCAAGTTTCGTATGTTATCTCCGTTTCAAAACAAAATTATAACTGTATATCATTAAGTACAACAGTACGAAGTACTGTTGAGAGTTTCCAAAGAAACATCATTATTCTGCCGGGCGGTGTGTCTACCGGAATATTCTGCTGCCCGATTGGCTGAGATGCTTGCGACAAACCTCATCTCACAGAACTTTGCGTAGAAGAACTTCCTACGACTATGGGATTAATTAATCAAATCGCGAGTATATTTTATTCTGAGTATCAGAAATCACCATTAGCTTTCATCACATAATCAAATGCTCACCCCTTACATTGCGCCGGTCTTCCCTTACAGACACGAATGCGCCGGCTACGTTTGACACATTATCTTCTTCCCGATGATCGCATGTCGATATTCAAACTCCGAGATTCTATGGATGTGTTCGAAAAGTGATCTTCTGCAATGCCCATCGACAAATATTTAACTTGTGCCCTTTGACCGTGTGTTTAAATCCATCGGTATCAGGAAACAAGCATCTGTCTCGAGGGAGCCAAACCATGTAAATATCATTGCGCTCCAGGTGAGTGGTGGTAAGTAGACAGATTAGGTATGAATTTCCTATCGTTCGCATCAAAAACGCCGTAAGCTAATGATTGTCTTCTCTAGAACCGTGTATTCATGGTCACATCGGGACAGGAGCTGTCCTCTTTTCTCGGTTTGATCTACCAAATCAATATGTAATACGTCAAAATTTCGCGCAAAACTTGACACAGACGAGCTCGATTTCTAAATTACAAAACACGGAATTATTCTCAATATCAAGCTCCTCACGCCAGATCGCTAGATCGCTAGATCGCTTTGTTCCTCGAGTTCTTCTATCAATGGCCTCATGATGCGCGAGACTCCAGACTTCAATTCTTATTGCGTACACGCTTCGGGGTTTAAGTTTTTGGCTTTAGCACGTGTTGGATAGCTTAGTGTATATTAATCTTCCGGAATTCAGGATGGTAAAGTAGTACCTCAAAGCATCCGTTGAATACCGAAAATCACGTTGAGGCTGCTGTGGAGAAGATAATATCATGTATGGTGAAAAGGGATCACCTGTCATGCATCTACTCATGCCTGGCTAAGTATACTAAGGCTCATAAATCGTGAAGCGGATGGTGAACAAATTTCATGTGTCGATTCTTTCAATATCAATGTTGTCCCAATGCACATGTGTGCAAGTAGAAGGGGCATGGCCCTAGGCACCGTCCATGTGTATAACAAGCTTATGCATTGAAGCTTCAATATCTATGTTGATTTTGGAACATTGAGCCTCGATGTCTAGGTTGAGTCTGAACACTCAAGTCCCAATGTTTAAGATAAGCTAGTAACATCACATTAAATGCCGAATGCTGTACCTATTTAATTCAAGAATCGAGATGATTAGATCTCCTCATGAATGATGGTACTTGTATTGTCGGCGATTTTATTACTTTCATTCCTCATCTCTTCACCTCTTCACCTCTTTACCTACTGCTTTTGTCCCTTGTATATTTAACATGAATTGGAGTCTTAATTATGTAAAATGATCACATTTAATGACCAAGAAAATATGGACTCGGAAGAAGAGAGAGGCTATCTTTTTTCCCCTTGACTTTTTTGGGCCTCAAAATGACATTGCCACCTTTGATGTAATGACCTATCTTCACGAGTGGGATAAGCAATCTCAAGACATCTTCTATTTCTTTGGGCGAACTTAGGTTTCACCCCACACCTTCTACTACCGGACTGTCACAGTCATGAACGATAAGCGTTGACACCTTTTAGGGACCATGGATGATGACAGAAGCGGAATGGGAGGGCATGCGTCTTCAATATACGGGCGCGCTCTTTCGATGCTGAAAAAGGAAGGTTATATCTCTTCATGTCTCAAGTCCGTCCTAAGACGGTTTCTGGCGAGCGATCCTCAGAGGAAGGAAATGGCACTTTTGACGTGACAGTATACAGAACCTCATAAGACATAAATGCGAGCAAACCAAAGGAGATAATTCCGGGTAACAACTCACAAGAAGGGGAAAATGAGCGACAGCATGAAGGGGAGAAGAAACAGGACGCAGTCCATGACACCGAGAACAATACCATTCTCATGTTGGCATTTCCCTTAGCTTTAGGATACGAGTCAGCCTCTCGAGAGAATGGAGAAGAAACATGAAACACTGCGGATGTGAGAGCAGGACCTTGAAGCTGGTCATCAAACCGCGTTGTCCACATCATCAACTTGTGTTTGCTACATCATCTCCGTGTTGTCTCAACATAAGGAAACTTTTTGTTATCAAAGTAAACCTCACTTGAAGCTTTGAGGTGTGTTTTCATTTTATTCTATACCACAATTGTGATAATAAAGTTGTCTTCGGTCAGGTCTATAGTAAAAATTCAAGTTATGGACCAGAAGTCTTCGCAGAAAATATCTTATAGCGGTCAGTAAATCCTTGCTTCAGAAGATTTTTCAAACTACAGTAATTGTGCCTAGGGCCAGAATCATTCACCTAGAATGTATGTACTAGGTAAATTGTCTCATAAATATCATATTTCACATCCTTTAACCTTTGCAATCTCAAATCTTGTAGTAAGTTGATTATTTAGGATGAAATTAGGCAATGAGGGATCTATGTTCCAAAAGAAGCCGAACAATGAATGAGAGTAGTTGTTAGTTTGTGGCGATGAGATGAGTATGTCGGTTATTTAAGGAGGGATGGAATAATGAGAATTTTAATATCTGAAGTGACTTGGGAAATGGGCGCGGAGACATCGATTGGGACAGGATGCATGGTGTAGAATTTCTCACAAGATAAATTTCATCAAAGAAGGCAACTGCTCGTTCATGCCCTTGAACTAAGCTGAAGAAAGATACTATTAATCTATCACCTTACCCAAGAACCGCTCAGACTTTCATATCTATGGATTGTCCTAACTCATCTACTTATTAGCATAAAGAACTGATCCAAAGAGTACTTTGTAAACTCTATCATCATGCACTCAGGGTAAAAACATTCCCCTCATCACAGAACCATAGCTTCCCGATCAAGAATCACAACTGATCTCTCCAAAAACAGAGTTTCTTACAAACACGCGCTACATTCCCATAACACCGGCTAATCCAGTCTAGAAAGTACGGAAATCCGCAAGTTAGGATCTCTAACACTACGATTTAGATAAACGACAGAAGGCATATCAAAATGTATATTCACACGACAAGATCAATCCTCCTCCCCCTCTCCTCTCCTCTTCTCCCTCCGCCCCTCAGGCCTATGCATCTCCACTCCAACCATACCTATAGACGCCAAAGAACACTCAAGTACAGAGAGAGATATTGGTCTTGAAAACCGAACCCACTAGGCCTAATAACTTTTTCATTACGAGTTTAAGTAGTAAAACATCGACTTGGCAATCGAACAGCTAGCTAGCTACTTGGGCTTGGATGAATCAGATGACAATAATCGCGTTTGACAGCGGCTAGTCAGAAGTTGAGTAGACACTTGACTGGATTAGATATATAACTAATCCCACAGAGCTCAATTCGACACTCAATTCGACACTCAATTAGCAACTCGAGTAGAAAGTTTGAGTAGACAATCCCACGCATGCCCCAAGAATCTCGAAACACGACTCCCATCCCTTGATTTAAACCCCGATT
Organism: Myriosclerotinia duriaeana; assembly: GCA_002162615.1. Taxonomy (NCBI): domain Eukaryota; kingdom Fungi; phylum Ascomycota; class Leotiomycetes; order Helotiales; family Sclerotiniaceae; genus Myriosclerotinia; species Myriosclerotinia duriaeana. The sequence goes on along the minus strand of NGKI01000014.1, from coordinate 914,136 downwards.
TACCTACACAAGACCTAGAATCTGCACCAAAAGGGTTGATAGAATCTACCCATTTTTAAAGTAGAATCTAAGGGGTCCACGGGTATGAGAGTAAAAGTAAAATTCGCATCTTCAATTTCCGACATGCAACAAAATGTTTTACAGTCTAATAGGCAAGATATCATCTGAAAGTTGATTGTTGTCACATAAGGATTAGACAATATAATGATTAGTGAGAGGCTTGTCCTCGCATCAACGAATGAGAATGATGCAACAGAACATGACGTGAAAGAGGCAACCGAATCTTGATAATGAATCTGGTTATGAAAATTTGTAAAATTGTAGTGGATGGTATATAAATATAACAATCAATATGTACAGTATCTGACGGTATATAATATTCGTACAATATAAGACATTTTTGGCTTACATATAAATGTCGCCCTCGAAATTATAACCCTTTCCTCGCTTTACTTCTTCCCTCCTTTCAATTTCGCTCCTTCCCCTCCCTTCTTATCCTTCATTTGAAGGGGGGAGGGAAGGGGAGTTTGTGGCCTCTTCCTCCGCCTGCTCTCACGATCTAGACTTTAATGCCTGCTTTAAGTTCTCTATCCTCTTCTCTTCTTTTTTCTTTTCACGCGCTTCACGCTTCTCCTGTTTCTTTCTCCTCCTTTCATCTATCAACTCCCGGAGTCTTTTTTCCTCTTCTCTTATCGCGCTCCATGTCTCCGCCTGTTTTTGGGCATGCAATTTACACTCCTCTTTGTCGTAAACATGGAATACATCCGTGGTCCAGAAATCTGCTCTCCAATCCCATGCCCGAGTCCCCGATCCATACTCTCTCAAGCGCTCCCTTAACCAATTATCCGTTGCTACCATACGCAACCTACATCCCCTTATCACAGGCAAGTTCTCGGGTCGCTTTGATTGATTTCGTAATTTATTCGCTTCGGTTTTTCGTGATAAGATTATCCAGGCCTGAGTATTCCCGGAGGCCGATTCTTTTACGAATCCTTTTATGGCTGTACATCTTCCTTTGAAAGCTTCTATCAACTCTTCATTTGTTACGCCTCGAGGCAATCCCTCAACACGAAGGGAATTTTCGACATTCCTTTTTATAATCTTGACGTCTAAATTTACTGGTAGTCCATATATACTTTGCGTTCGTCTTTCTAGCTTTGCCTGGCGGTTTGCTATCCTTGCATTCTTCTCTTCCTCTTTTGCCGGATCAATTTCGAATGGAAGTCCAGTGTAGTTTGCATACGCTGCCAACTGTTTGTTATAGGCACTGTCTGGGTCTATGTAATTGACCCAACCTTCAAGGTTCTTGGTGCCACAACCACGACCTTCAGACACACATGTCGAATCGCCGGGTTGAGAAACATTATCGTCTGGTAAATCCTTTGCCGCAGGGAAGTATGTGACTTGAAAGTCAGTCTGTTGGTTTTCAGTCGGTGGTTCATCGGTCGCTTGGTAGCCAGTCTCTTGGGTACCACTAAACGAATAATCTCTGGATTTGAAACCCCAGATATTTCGATTAACCGATTTATTCAGTAGGTCGACATTTATGGAATTGAAAGCACTTGCGGCACTCATATGGTATTTAATAAGTGGGCCTCTAGGAGAGGGCAAAGGAGATGCAGGTTGATCTAAATTTGAGGCCTCTGAAATATTCAGACTATTTTTGATTACTGAGTTATCGATAGGGGACAAAGAAACTTTTTGTTGAAAAGGCTTTGAGGTTTCTGAAATATTCAGATTACTTTTGATTGCCGAGTTATCGATAGAGGACGAAGAAACTTCTTGTTGAAAAGGCTTCGAGGTTTCTGAAATATTCAGACCACTTTTGATCGCCAAGTTATCGATAAAGGACGAAGAAACTTTTTGTTGAAAAGGCTTCGAGGCCTCTGAAATATTCAGATTACTTTTGATCGCCGAATCATCGATAGGGGACGAAGAAACTTCTTGTTGAAAAGGCTTCGAGGCTTCTGAAGCTTTCAAATCTGGAGTGGAGTTTAAAATTTCCGATAACCTTCCCGTGATGGAATCCATCAATTTCACTGGTATTTTCTGGATGGGAGTTGATAACCTCTCTAGTGGTTTCTCCGGGGTAAAATCATCTGTACGCCCATATGAACGCCCGGATGGCACTTGCGAGGCATTGAGAGACAGCCGTTTAATCGTCATTTCATCGAGAAGGCGTGCTAAAATTGGTTCTATCTGTTGAAGATCTGGCATAGGTGGAGGGGCAACATCCTCACAAGATATGCACACAGCGGTCGCATAATCTCCATCGTGGCTTATACTCATCGGTACTATCTGATCTTCTTTTCCATTTTGAGATCTAATAAGTGTGACCGGCGCTCGTGATCTAAGGTTGTCCAGAGATGGGTTATCGATCGTGATGTCATGGAAACTTAATCTCCGTTTGCTAAACGCTTTTTTTGCTGCTTCCTTGGCCGCAAATCTGAATAGAATAAAGTCAGTCATATTAATAACTTGCTTATTAAATCTGGATAGACTCACCGACCGGCTACGAACCCAGCAACTCCTTGCACATTTTTTTGCAACTGATTTAATATTGATTGCTCTTCCTCTTTTGTCAATCTCTTCGGGGCTTCTTGTGTAGTGTAAGGAGACCAGATTAAAGAACCCACAGGTTTATCGTTCGCGGCTGTGCCTAGTATGGGCGTCTCTTTCGGTGCAACAAGTCCTATCAGAGCCTCTATGTTTTGCGCCTTCCATGCTTCTCGCTTTTCAATCTTCCCTTGAATGAACTCCCTTCGTTCCATAAAATAGAGGTATTCGATCAATGGTAATAGTCTCGGTCGATACCAGACTTGCTCCTGTGGAGTGAACACCTTCCGGATGAATCGATGCGCATACTTTGATTGATGCTTCGTCAGGATATCTTGGATGCGACTAATTTTGCAGATGTCGGTGCCGATATTAACGGGGAATGGGAATGCTCGTTGCATATTGTGTAGATGTAGTTCATATAGGTGCCGTGATGTGAATTTGTCTCATACTGACACTATACATATCGCTCTTTTTGTAAAGGCATGGAATGGAGTATGGCGGGAAATTGCTTCGAAGTTGAGTTTCTATGGGGACAAATGTTTTTTTTTTCACTATCGACGGATAAGAAACTTTAAAGCTCGGACCTGCGCAACGCTCGCACGGTACATACAAGCAGGCAGGGGTTTTTTTTGCACTGGTATTTGACGACATCTATTAACAATAACTCTCATTGGCCTCGAAGTTCTTGAATACTACCTAGTATGCCCATTACTATATATTGCTAATTTCGGAACTTATTCATGATCCTTAAGGAGAAGTATTGATCATTGGATCACTTTGATAAGTCTCAGATAGCTCCAAGTGGTGAAGGTCAGTCAATCATTTCAAATATCCTCCGGGGTCTTTATCATGTCAGATACGTTTTAATCAACAAATCCAATCAAAGAGAATGTATGCTTATCATAGGTGCATTTTGTCTGATAGCTCTGAACATAGAATTGTGAATAGATATCGCATTATTGCATAACACCCTGAACCCAAAAGGAAAACACAACGATGAAAGAACGTCCCTCAAATCCATGAATAACACACCATCAACCTAGACGGGTATCCGTGACACTGCGACCTCCCCTACTATCTTGAGAATTCTCCTGCATCAAGTATCCCCCCCCTCCCCCCCGATTTTCGATTTTCGACTGACTGATTGTAAAGATTTTTACTAAGGTATTGAGATGATTGGAATCATGAGAGTCCAGTCGTCTCGATCAATTTAGTTGTCATCAAGAAGAGGGGCTCTCTCTTGATCCTCCGAGGCAAGTGGCGTTTCTCTTCTGAATGAGATTTCTTTGCCAAAAATTCCAGGAATGGCAATCACCAATGTAGCAAGGAAAAGAGTACCCATTATTGTAAAAGCAAAGATCCACTGAAGAGCAAACACTTTTGTGAAGAACTGACCGACTCCAATTGCTGCTGTGATAATGCTCAGGGCAAAGCCCATGGTATAGTCCTAATAAATTGTCAGCACTTTTGAACTTTTCTATCTGCAAGAGCTGCATGCAAGATCGAATCGTGTGAAGTGTACCTTATAGACAGCAAGGAAGAATAGTCCGTAGACCAAAATCCCCCAGATTGCAACATTTGCGACAATGCGTGCAGCGAGGTTATGAGCACCAACTGCAATAGCTCCATTCCAATACAAGGCCACGAATGTCCAAGCAAGTGGGCCCGAGGTAGCCGGCATATGAACGAACCTTGGAGTTGTGTTATGGCGGAAGTAGAGAGATGAAAGGTTGAAGAAGTTGATGATCAATATTATCTCAGCCCATATGAAGTGGGAGCGGACAAATAGCATGACGAATGCAAATTGTAAGAGGTTGTTGACGATAAAATGACTTCCAACTGATGCTGCGGCATTGACATGCTCAGCCTCGTCGCTGAAGAGGTGAAGGACATATCCAATTTGTAGAATGAAGAGGAATAGCCTAAGCTTGGATGTTAAAACTTTAAGCTCTGAGGTGGTATGAGATATATGGAACCATACCAGTAAAATGAAGCAATGAAGGCATTCATAGCAAATGGTGTGTGATGTATCTTGTTCTGCTCCCAGATAGTATGGCGCCAGGCGTGCTTGTCATCTTGAGGTGCATGGAAGTTATAGTAAAAGGTGACTACTACCACCAACAACCAGGATATAATTGTACATATTTTGTATGTCCAGATTGCTTGAATTGGGTGGGTATCTCGTCGCGCGAATGGATTTGCTGCATTCCATAAGGTTAGTCTAAAAATTTACTGAAAGGTGTTCCTCAAGAGTAAGTACCTTGCGCAAATGAAGGACTCATCGTGAAACTGTGGATGTTGTATATGTGAGTCAACGAGGATGTTGAATAGTGTTTGTTGACAATGGGTCGTCTTTATCAAAGAAGTAAAGAGTCTTAGGTCGCAGTAGAGGCTAGCTGAGTGAATTTCTCTTTAGTAACCTTGACACTCGAGGGGATGACAGAGATAGTGACTTGTATTTACATACCAAGGAAGAGTACCGTATGGGCAAACAAAGCAAACGCAATGGGTATCACCGTATCACAAATATTGGTAAGAATTGAAAGAGAAGATGGTCAATTGAGCTTTAGCATCGCTTTCACAACAATAAATTGACTTTGAAGTTTATTGCAAAGGGAAGAAACTACGAAGTAGGTAGTATATAAACTCAAGGAATTCAAATCGACTAATCAAGCTGGGAAGTGACGTACGCTTAACCAAAGCTAGAAGAATGTAGCAGGATCTGCTATAAGACCCTGGATACTACATAAAGTACATATAAAGCACGCAGCTATCAAAATCAAGCTATCCTATCATTCAATTATTTCGAAACTTGGATCATCGTTTCCATGCGAGGATTGGTCTAAAATTCGAGATGGTGGTAGACTGGTAGTGAATGTCCATGGATTTCTGGCAACGTGATACAATTTTGGCTAAATAGTTGGCAATCCGGAGCGAGGCGAGCGAGGCGAGCGAGGCTAGCGAGGCTAGGTTACCGTAGGGAGAGGGGGGAAAATGCGGGGGACACCTTCAACAACATGCATCAAATTTGAGTGAGTTACATGCAATTTTGAAATTCCCGTTGCATAATACCATTTATATGGATCCATGGATACCCGTGGACTTCAACCATCCACGGCCATTCAGCCATAGCGACCAGCCTTTAAAGTTGTGCCTAGGTACGATATTTGTATGGCGAAGAGGACTTTCCATTGATATCACCATACTATACTATATTTTTTTAGAGAGGAATTGTAACATACCTACCGAAGGTACTGGTAGTAATAAAGATGATTCTTTTAGGTGACTCAATGTTTTGTAGTAATAGGTAGTCATACCTAGTATCCGGAGCCAATGTCCGGCAAGTTCTTATTGACTATAAGGGGGAAGAAAGAGATCATCGATTGATTTATGCCGGGGCAAATTGACGAATAATATACGAAGTAAGTAGCCGTCTTTTTGGTTTTTTGACAGAATGATAGATAGCCCTGGAGGTATCTATTGTACTTACTAGGTACTTTCCACATGTATTTCGGAGAGAGCAAGTTGCGTCATGTCACTACGTCGGACAATGTTTCATATTTGTCTTTCTGATTTGCTTGAAAGTTGTTACTCTATAGTTTCATAAACGGTTTAAATCAATATTGGATATTGGATATTGGATATCTAATGGTACTTTTGAAGATTTCCATGAAACTTGAGTTTGGTAACCTTATGATTGGTTTTTGGGTTTCTATCCAGAGACGCAAATGATAATAAAGGTTAATAAGAATGATCACGAAGATCTAGACGATCAACTCAAAGCGTGACACACTGACACCACACCAACCCAGCCCAGCCATTGATTATCGTGATATGGAGAAGCTAATAATAATCCTTGACAATTGCCCTATTAATAACCACAGCACAGCCGCTTCCATCAGGTACCTAGGTAGCTCTTATCGACCAGACACCGATACTTCAATACAGAAGTTTCAACGAATAATCAATACATCCCGAACAAACAATCATCATGAAGCTTACAAATTTATCGCTCTTAGCTTTATCGGCATCTCTTGCATCTGCAAGATTTGTTGAGCAACACGAAAAGGATCAAGTCGTCCTTAATTCTAATGCCGTGAATGATGAGCGTTATCTGATCGAGATCGCCCCTGGCAAACAACAATGGGTCACTGAAGAAGAGAAATGGGAATTAAGAAGAGTATGTATGCTGTGCGATACAGAAAAGCTTTGGCTAATATCGTAAAGAATGGACAGAACTTCATGGACATCACAGAAACTCCGGAACTCGGATCTTTGAAGGCTTCGTCGGTGAAGGCGAAGTTTCCATCACAACCTACTCTGCAGAAGGACCTCAAACCGTTACTCAAAGACTTGGACAAGTCTAACATGCATGAAAACCTCAAGACCTTCACTAGCTTTCACACCCGGTATTATAAGTCCGACTACGGCCGTCAATCATCAGAATGGCTTCTCGAGCAAGTTCAAACGTTGATTAAGGACGCTGGAGCTGATAAATACGGTGCTAACGCTCGTCATTTCAAACATCCGTGGGGACAGAATAGCATCATTGCCACGATTCCTGGAAAGAGCAATTCCACGGTCGTGATAGGGGCACATCAGGACTCTATAAACCTCTTCTTACCTTCTATCCTATCCGCACCCGGAGCAGATGATGATGGAAGTGGCACTGTGACTATTCTTGAAACCCTTCGCGTATTGCTCACATCCAAGGATGTTATCAAAGGAAAGGGGGAGAACACTATCGAATTTCATTGGTACTCAGCTGAAGAAGGTGGATTGTTAGGTAGTCAAGCCATTTTCTCAGAATACGAGAAGACTGGTCGAGACATCAAGGCAATGCTTCAACAAGATATGACGGGATATACGCAAAAGACCCTGGATGCTGGAGAGCCTGAAAGTGTTGGTGTCATCACTGATTTCGTCGACCCCGATTTGACCGATTTCATCAAGAAAATCGTTACTGAGGTAAGTGGTCCATCATGCTAGTCATACTTTCTTGGTTCTATGCTTATAAGTTTTTAGTACTGCGATATCCCCTATGTTGAGACGAAATGTGGATATGCATGCTCCGATCATGCATCGGCTTCAAAAGCTGGATACCCTTCTGCTTTCGTAATTGAGAGTGATTTCAAGTATTCCGACAACCATATTCACACTTCGGATGACTCTATCAATTATTTGAGCTTCGATCATATGCTTCAACATGCTCGTTTGACTCTTGGTCTGGTTTATGAGCTTGCGTTTGCAAAGCTATAGGGGGTTGTGTTGCATGGGTACTAGGTAATTTATTGGTCATTGGAGATGGATGATCTTATTGTTTGTATTTAGAAGATAATAATGGGAAGCATCAGTATCAGATTGGACTTATTAGTGATTGGCAAGGTTCATATGTTTATCATGCATGCACATAAAAGGGAAATGTGTGAGGGTTATGAGGTGGTTTTAATTCAATTATTCAAAGAAATGATTTGGGAAGCGTACCATTCAAGTAATATGCAGTATTACTTCTAATTCGGCCCACCTAGGTATTTTTAAATACTAGTAGGTAGTTCACCCACAACGACAACACACAAGGAGGTGACACAACAACTACTAGGTACTCCGTACAATGTACGTCCCGACTCCCGACTCCTCATGATAGCACGATTTAATTTTAGTTCCGTCTGATTGGGTTCGGACGGGTTTTACGATTGGCGCATTGACTCCAGAGCTTATCGGACATGTCGGCCGTCGAATCCATATGACACCTCTCTCCTATCCTATCCTCCTATCCTCTCCTCCTCTCCTCCTCTCCTCCTCTCCTATCAATTGATCAGTTCTAGGTATCTTTCATTCGTTCCCATCCTGACTGATATCTGCCATCTTCAGAGCTTCATCACAACAGCACTCTCTCCAAATTCTCATCGAACGAGTTTGTCTCTCGGTTTAATTCATTATCTTGAACCAAACATGGCAATCTATTCATCAGTTCCGCCACCCTCGCAACAGGCTTCTTCTGGCTTGACAGGCCCGGATATCGAAGCTTGGACTGTGTCTGCTTTGGAATCGCTCAATGTTTCTCCTACTGCGAGCAGTACTGGAGTTACACTTTCAATTCCTCTCGAACGGGATGAATCTCTCAAAGACGCGACACCCTCAAGATCTGCTACCTACAAACCTCGCAAGGAACTTGCAAAACGCGATAGCCAGAAACACAGAGAGTCATTACTGAAGGGAAAGGAGGGCAGTCGCAGACGCCAAAGATGGGAGAATGGTGAGTGCAATCGATGAGCTGTGATTTAAAGAGACAGTCGCCACTCATCTGGCAACCCACCTCGATCATTATAGCATCTTTGGTCATACAACGCGATACTCGGAATATTGGCAAGTCCGAGTGCGAACGACATTGGTTGCTGATCAGAATTTCATTCGCAGATCATCTTCTCCATGTGCCAAATGCCCAACCCCCACTCCCCAGTGATTGGGAAGTTCGTCCAACCTACCCCGTGCATCATGTACCATACTACTTGGCTCCTCTGTGGGATGCAGGTGTTCGACATCGCGCCGAGGAAATTGCCGCTGAAAAGAAATTGAATAAAGCCAAAAAGGCTGGCAGGCATGAGGAGGTAGGACGTGTTCCACAAGATCTAAGGCAGAAGCTTAAGAAGAGCAAGGGAGCTAAGAGTCTTCTGCAAGACTTGGAGGAGGAGGTAAGAAAGTTTGTTCAAGAATATGAGGGTAAGCAGAAAATTTTGGGACAAATGAAAGAAGACGAGATGGATAGTGAGGACGAGGAAATTGTGTTCGTTGGAAGAAATGGTACAATGAGTGATGAGCAACGGAACTTGGTCGAAGAAGAGCTACAAAGGGAGAAACTAGTATTCGATTCTTTGGCTGATGATACTGGGGCAAGCTTCGGGTATGATGTGCTCTCCAACCATTCGAGAGTTCCCGCTGACATTTACAGACGCTGGCTTGTCCATTCTATTGCATCTTACTATGGCCTAACTTCTCGATCTGTCACAGTTGGTGATCCCGCTAGGCGCGAGGCCTACGTCGGTATAAAGAAGATGAGTACGGGTGGAGAAATATCCCGTCTTCAATCAGATCTTCCCCGTCCGTTGTGGGGAATGATCTAATTGCGGAGGTCAATATTTCGCCTTGGTTAAGTCACTCTCGTAACATCACGTTCTGCTCTGGCTGTCGGTGCCATATCGTGAGCTTACTTTTAGTTTTCCTATTTCTCGGTACATTTTGCCCTCGCATCTTGAGTGGTCCTGCATGGTTTTTAGATCAATAGATGGTACAGTAGATCTATACTTTTAGAATATATCCAACACTTATGACTTTCACATTCAAAACATCTGATTTGCCATCTAAAAGTGTTATAACTGCCGATAAAAGCTTCACTTTGAGTAATATATCGAGTGGTAGCCGTATGCCATGAGGCTTTAACGCCACATGTCCGAGGTATCTCTTCCAGCAACCCCCACAATAACTTCAAATCCCGTACTAATTCCGCGAACATGTCTTTCGGGAGACTTTACAAATTGTGAATTTACAAAACTTTAACATACACCCAGAGATACTTTATATTTCTTCCTTCCTTTCTTTTTCTTCTTTTTCTACAAGATGCGCATATAGATTCTTCCTTTCATCAGCGGGGCATTTTGCAATTTACAGTCATTATGAAAATCCGAACCACATTGGCGCGATCCTTCCGACACCTATCGACAAACTATAGAAGTGCATACAAAAGTCCATGGGAGGGGACATGTATAAATTGCCAACAAATCCGTAGGGGAAGTGGGAGGAGATATGTCTCTGTCATCGCATTGGAGCGAAGAACTTCGGCCTCGAATTCAACCGCTGGTTCACCAATATCGAGACGTTTACTCGCCTTTCCCGCCTATTTTGTTGCCGGACAGAGAAGGGCTTTGGCAACTGTTCAAAATGGTACATACTTTTCCAGACGAAGGTGAAATATTTACTAGAATATTTACAGGAAATATAGACGATCGAGGACCTATGAAAGAGTACAATGCGCGTGTGGCTTCGGGACAATTGAGGGACGATGAGCACCAAAGAGGTGAGCAACATACATCCATAACTCACTACTGAACAAAGTCTGACGAAAAATGTTTCTAGGCATCATACAAAGTCTTCAACATCTTCACGACGAACTACGATATTACCATGCGCCTGCCATCGTTCATCCCACCCTCGAGTCTCTCAAACCCCCGCCGACCTCCGTGTTTGGGCGTATATTTGGAAATAAGCCAAAAGAGTCAGCGTTGAAAGAGATCCCGGGCAATCTTCCACGAGGACTGTATTTATATGGAGATGTGGGAAGTGGAAAGACTATGTTGATGGACATGTTTTATGAAACACTACCGAGTAGTGTGGCATCGAAAACGAGGATTCATTTCCATAATTTCATGCAGGATGTTCATAAGAGGCTACATAAGATGAAGATGGAGTTCGGAAATGACATTGATGCTGTACCTTTTGTGGCAGCGGATATTGCGGAGAAGGGGAATGTGTTGTGCTTTGATGAGTTTCAATGTACAGATGTGGCCGATGCTATGATCCTTAGAAGGTAGTTGCCTCCTTTTCTCTTCATAGAGTTTCCGCTCCAATACTAATCTTCTATAGGCTATTGGAAGCTCTTATGTCCCATGGAGTAGTCCTTGTCACAACCTCAAATCGTCACCCGGATGACCTCTACCGTAATGGCATTCAGCGAGAATCCTTTATTCCCTGTATCAATCTCCTGAAGTCTCGTCTTCACGTAATAAATCTCGACAGTCCTACCGACTATCGAAAAATTCCCCGCCCTCCTTCCGGTGTCTATCACTCTCCCTTAGACGCTCATGCACCTACTCATGCTGAGAAATGGTTCCGTTTCCTTGGCAACCCTGATCAATCTACCCCTCATTCAGAAACCCAACATGTCTGGGGTCGCGAAATACACGTACCAAAAGTCAGTGGTAAAGCTGCCATGTTCTCATTCGATGAACTCATCGGGAGACCTACTAGCGCAGCTGATTACATTGAATTGATGAGAAGTTATGATGCATTCATTGTTACTGATGTTCCCGGGATGACGCATCAACAACGCGATCTCGCCCGACGCTTCATCACGTTCATTGATGCTGTCTATGAATCTCGCGCCAAACTTGTCCTAACGACTGCGGTTCCACTAACGCAACTCTTCTTATCAAAAGAAGAAATCCAGGATAGCATGAAGAAAGACGCAGAGGATAAGAGAGGACAGAAAGAAGAGGGGAATGAAGGAGAAGAGCTTAATGATGCAATGCGAATGATGATGGATGACTTGGGCATGAACATGAACATGTTGAAAAATAGTAGCATTTTTAGTGGAGATGAAGAGAGATTTGCTTTTGCGAGAGCGTTGAGTAGATTGAGTGAGATGGGAAGTCAGCAATGGGTAGAGAGGGGAATGGGGTTAGAGAAAGATGGGGGGAAGAGTGAGAAAGACGGGTGGCAGAAGGTTAGAAGCAAGAGGTTGGAGGATATTATGTAGGGGGTGACAAAGTTGGGGTGACGAGAGAGTTGAGGTTGCGTGATACCAATGATTGGTTTGTATAGATGATAAGGGGCCTCTGGTTGGAAAGATAAGGGATGGGATTTCTTGAATACTTTGCAGTATATTCAATCATAATAGAACATAAGAATATACCCATTTGCTCATATGCCATTTCACACACTGTTATCAAGTGAGATGGGATAGGGGGTGTAGAAAACGATTGTTCTGACAAGGAAATTAGGCGAGCTAAAGGCTCCCGAGGTCACCTTCACTAAATTTTTATAAAGAAGTCTACATTAAGGGCCCGTTCGGATCACTTTTTTTGATAATGTAGACCTACAAATGTTGTCAAAATAGGTTGAACCGAACGCTAATATTGCCAACAAAATAAATTACGGAGAGTATTTAGTACTAATATAGCTATATTGGCAACAAAAGTGGTTTACCGAACGCAATAGTATACCTAAATAGAGTCTACAAATGTAGATGTTGTCAACATAGCGCATAAACAAAATTTGTATGACAGCCTTGCTAAAATCCTACAAAATCCTACAAATTTCAAATGGAGCTTCGACCAGCTTGTTATCAACATATTGTGAATTTGATCAATGTAGCCTACATTTCCAGGTCTACAAAATCCATTTTTAGGTCTACAAAATCCATTTTAGGCCAACAAAAATTTTGTAGGTCTACAAACTCACAAATCAAAAAAAACGATCCGAACGGGCCCTAAGTTGAATGCCTGCTTTCTCGTCTGAGTGCCTTCCTATCTCACTCAATCCACATTTAGATTCCTTGCTTTTAGTTGTCATTTACATTCACTTTTTACTATTTGTGTTTGCCTAGGTAGGTAGGTAGGTACCTAGGTAGGTATTATTATATTCACTTGTGGCGTACATTCACTCTTCACATTCACTCTTCACATTCACCTCAAGCGATCTTCCTTATCTCATTAGCCAAACATAGACAAACACCATCAACAACCTTCTATTTACCATCAACCTTCTACTAACCATCAACCATCAACCATCACCTCCAATATCCAACATCCATTCCCCATAACCCACCCAAAACCCCCTAAAACACCCTTTCCCACATAGTGCATCGTAATCTCATAGTTAAATTTAAAATGCTTATTAAAATTGGTTGCACTCCTAATCATCCATCTACACTCTCACTCTCGTATTTTTCATCTACTAATAACTACCTAGTTAGGTAACCTAACTAGGTACATGAGTAGACTCGGTAGCAATAACTTGTAGAGCGATGACGTAGTTTCTTTTTGGTGTGTTGTCTTGGTTAAGATTTATATACATACCTACTAGGTACCTAATCTTACCTACCTACTACACTCTTCATTCCCCCAATCAAAATATTTCTATTAGCTATTCCCTATGTCTCCCTATTCCACTTCATTCATCTGCCCCCCTCTCCCTCCTCGCTTACGCATACCATCAAAAGATGCATTAAC
>NGKI01000014.1:869357-890791 GCA_002162615.1 Myriosclerotinia duriaeana | reverse complement strand
GTCGTCGGGTCTGACTGATATTGCTCATACTTCATACTAAACATAAAGGTAATGAATGGCATGAAGATTTGATGGCTAAATCGATATCAAAAGGATTGCCCAGATGATCATTCACCTTGCATCAATGCATCCATTATATTTCCTTAAGGATTCGAGATGCTGTCAGTATTCAACCGCAGACAGTACCTGATTTGTGTGACCTTGAAGTCAAGTCAGCCAATCGGCATGTAGATATAAAGCCTCTTATTCATATCGGCCTACGAATCACAATATCTAGCTTATGGCGGTTCTCCTACATTCTGAATCTGGATTACATCATGCATGTTTTGCATACTCGTATGATCTACATATGCTTCAACTTTGGAGACGAATAGCCAAAAATCATATCTCTCTCTCACTCACCAGCAAGGCTATGATATTTTTACCGCAAAAAACACCTGCTTTCTGGTCCATAGCCCGCTGCTGACTGCATATCATTCACTAGTCATATTCCTGGTGATGATGTATCCGAAGAAATGACAGCGGGCTATTTTTGTTTAGATTTTACACAGCCTGACAACAGTGTGGCGATATGTCAGATTCGAGAAAAATGACCGATCTGAAGGTCCAAGTTGTCCCAACAGAGTAATAAATATATACTGAACCGAGGCAAGGCATGATACATTATAACGTGGGAATCGGCAAGAGGTTTTGGCTGAATTCTCGGGTACAATAAAATCGCCGTCGGCAGTCCAGTCGGACCGGAAAGACTTCCCAACACCAGCACCTGATATCATCATTCTCAATGTTTTGTCTTTGTATGAAACCATTTGAATATGACGCGAGTCTCGCAGGTTAGTACCTGCCTACAATTCAGAATATTTAGCTAGCATGCTTTGTTCTTCGCAGCATAGTACGATAGAATTCACGAAGCCCTCGATTCCGTCTTTCGTTTGCCGCTGTCACACTCGCATGAGGAACGAATCATGTGATTTGTTTTGACTTGGAGCTTCCGCTTTGAATACATCTTGCAGCGGATCCATAAAAGTACATTACACCATGGTGGTATACGGCGAATCAAGTGTTTATAGGCGAGGTTTCCAGAAAATTAGCTTTCTCATTGCAGGCATGATGGTGTGATCATACCATTCCAAGGTTGTCCGTTACCGTAGGTAGTTTACCTATTTCAGAAGTCCACGCAGGAATATGAAGCTATTCTGAACAAGTATACTCCTACGGGTATTGAAGAAAGACATTCTAGTGGACCAAAGTAAAAGTCTGGAATGATCTACGATCTCAGATATTGATAATGCAACCAATATGTCAAGCGGAGATATATTTGCATCAATTCTTAATCAGTAATGACAAATCGAATGGTTAGGCTTCCACCAAGAGGGGCTTTTCCAGCCAATATCTATTTCCAGGACATCATGTCCAGTTCAAGAATGTGCCAGGTCGCATTTGAGGGTTACATTGACCCAAGGCCCCCAGTCTTTTCTTCAATCTTCGCAGGTTCTAGCTCACGCCATCGAATTGGTTACTACATACACAAATGCATACTTCCATATACTCCTGGCCTCTAGATTCTTGGCTCGCGTGTTTTTGATGTATTGAAGCATATCGCGACTTGTCACTATCCCACGGGCGCGGCCACAGTCACACTACTATTCATAGCCTATTGTTATCTCATCACCAACTACACACTTCTTCCAATCTTTAAACCGATTCTACACCCTCTGCATCATCTATCCCGTAGATATTTATTCATATCTGACACCTATCAAACGTGCATGCCCAGAATATATGCATATATCGTTATCGGCTCAGAGCATACTATTTCATGTGCGATATATCCAACCTACCATTGCTTATGAGTTTATGCAATTACAGTTATCGGGAAATTCAATAGATAACTAATCTAAACTAATTCAATCCTACCCAATTCCAATATATCTATCTAAGTCTATAGAGAGCCCAACGGCGTGAGAGCCGGTCAATGAAGCGCTTACACACCATCTTTGCAACAGGCAACTAAAGTGTAAACAATGTTTACGGAACGGCACGTGGTAGATTGTGATTGAGGAGATGGCGATAAACTTACAATAACAGTATTGGAGGATGAAAGGATAATAATGCGCCGAGATTTGGATAGGGAATGAGGTTTAGATGGGGGTTATACGGTAATATTGGTATCAGTCTGCTTGGCCGACAATCTCTCCTCCATCCATCGAGTCGGATAGTCTGTAGTGGTATCATACATTCGTATGGATAGCGCATCTATCTGAGTATATGCATATAATGACGCTAGCAACTAGAGTGACGCGTGACTTTTCTTAACCATCTAACCCTCCCCACGTGGTTTTGGGTATAGATATCTACAGGACCAAGAGGAGGGAGCGACCAAGTACGTACCGTGTGTGGCGTGTAGGATTGCTGGCGCTTAGAACCTGTGAAGGAAGAAAGGAAGGAAGGAAGGAAGGAAAGAAGTGATGGGTATAGAAACGCCCCGAGAGATTTTTAGTAGGGTGGGAACTTGGGAGCGCGTCGCGTCTCGCTCGCACGCCATTATTGCTGGAGATGTATGTAGGTTATTAGGTTGAGGGATGAGATGGGAGAGAGAACTTAGAAGGGACCTGAGTATTTCATCAGGTGATGTGTATCTGGGGGGGTGATGTGTATCTGGGGGGGTGATGTGATGAGGGCGACATGTGTAGGGGAGTTGTGAGGGTATGGATCGTGTAGCAAGAGTGTCTAGGTATTGTATAGATGGTGTACCAAGAGTACCTAGGTATCATATACAATACAAACAAAACCCCCAAGACTATCAATCTTCCATCGAAAATCCCCCCCCCTTCCCTAGCAGGTGACCCACCCAACACAACAATTTGAAATCACAAGGCAGGATTTGCACACATGAAACCGCGGGCTGGCATTCAAGGGGAGTTTTTTTTTTCTCCAAGGTACCGTGGGTATGGACTACATCATTGTGTACGCCGCTGCAAGATCGAGATGAGACGAATGTGAAATTGTCGTTGAGGGATCGTTTGGATAAACGTCTTGTCTGTCTGTCTCATCTGAAGAATTCTTTTTTTGNNGGGGGGAAACTATGGGTGGTGGTGATGGTGATATTGTAGTGAAGTTTATCGGTGGCGGTGTCGATATTGTAAGCACCCACCTGAGGTCCATAGGGATAGATTGGAATTTGGGTGGATGTTTTGAGTTGAGTTGCGCAATGGGTATGGTGGATACGGGACAGGATAGATGAGAATCATGAGATGTAATAAATTATAATGGCGAAGATAAGATAGGCCCCGGGTAGACCTTGCTATGAAGGGTCCAGTTTGGATTTAAGTTGTATTATTCAATATTGATCCACAAGACTATGACTCTATGAGGGACCTACGGAGGTCGCGGTCACGATGGTCGAGATTATAGGCCTATTACAGGGTTCAAGCCTAAAACTTCATTTTTCTGGAACATTGTTTAACCCCATATAAAATATAGTAGATTACAAAGTATTTATAGATTTATAATCTTATATAAATCGAACAATTGTACAATCAATTCACAGTAATATATTAATAGAATATATTATCCAAAAAGAGTAATTTTGAAACTATTATTCGAAATAAAAGATTAACAAAAGTTTTGATATACCTTCTAATAAAGTACTATTGATATAGCAATTTAATTCAATATCGAATTTTTTTACTATATCGTTAGTATACTATAAAGTTAATAATATTAGCTATTCCAATACTAACTCCTTTTTATCATACTCTTTAGATTCTGAGATTTCTAATATCTTTATTAAAGCTTTTAATAAACCTTTACTTTTCTTTCCCTTTGTTTTTCTTTTTAGATTTTAATATACATTTATCTTTCTTTCCTCAAAAGCTCTTTTTTGCTTTTCCTTCCTCAAAAAGTTTTATATCTATAACATTGGTACTAAACTTCAAACATTAGCTTTTTTCGAAACTAGTATATCAATAAAATGTATCAAAAAGCTAACAACTGTTTTTTGCTTTTAAATTTATAAAATACATTAAACAACTGTTAAAAAAGGTTATATAGAAAATGCGGATACAAGGCTTAAAATTGAATATATTAATAATAAAAGATATACTTAAAATCCTAAGAAAAAAAAGATTACTTTAAAAATCAAAAAAGCTATTAAAAGTATAATTATACAGAATTCTACTATATAGCAATACTCTTGTATTACTATTGCAAAGAAAGTTAATACACTTTTGAATTTACTTATCAACTAGCAAATCCATGTTTCAAGTGTATATTAATGTTTCAAAAAGTATAGTTACTATCAAACAAAAATTATAACAAAACCTAAGTTTAATAAAGTTAATAAAAAGTAATAATATAAGTAGTATTTGAAATATAAAAATTGAACTCTAAAAGATTGGAAAAACATTATATTTACAAACGAAACCTTTATTTAATTAGCTTCTACAAGAAACAAAGTAAAGATATAAAAAAAGGCCTATAAGGCATTCTATTTTTATATAATTAAAAGGAGGTATAAAAGAAAAAAAGAATTTATATTTTAAAGTTTTTTTTTATATAATAAAAAAGAATTATATTATATATAAAATAAAAAAACGAAAACCGAAAAATCAACGTTTATTATAAACCTTAAAACTAAAAATACAGTTAAATATAATGCTGATAAAGAAACATAGGAGTTAGCAACAGTTATATCGAAAATCGGGTTATATAATAGACTTGATAAAAAACCTGAATAGAAATATACAAAAACTAATAATATATATATTTGCAAGTAAAATGTAAAGAATATTGATTAGTACTAGTATCAAAAAATAATTTTAAAATCTTTTCTTCTTCTGTTTGCATAAAAGTGCAAAAAAGAATATTCTAGTATTATAATAATGGAGAACAATACGCTAGTATATATATTTTATTATCAAAAAGAAGTATATAAGCTTTTCGAGATTTTGAAACTTCTATAGCTCAGAAACTCTCCTAACCTTAATGTTATTAAACTCACTTAATAATAAATGAAAATAAAAACTATTAGAAAAAAAGCTAATACTAGAAAACAGGAATTGAAAGAATAGTGAAAAAAGTATTAAGCTAATATACCTTAAAAACATATCAAAAAATAGATCGAAAGAATCCTTAAACATATACAAAAAGTTATTAAATTAAAAAGGAGCAATAAGTATCAAAAAGGACATCTGAAAAACCAAAAAAAGTTTAAAGTATAGTAAAGTTTTTGTAGGTTTTTGAAGTTGTTATATAGAAAAAAGCAAATTTTATATCTTCAATTTTGATGCCAATAAAGGGTTATAGGGGCATATGCTAGGCTCTGAACTATTAATTTCGCTTATATAATTCATATTAATGGGACTTTTCAGGGTACTAGCCTGAAAACCCATTATAATCTCGACCATCGTGACCGCGACCTCCGTACAGTCTACTAGAATGTCAATTCGTATTGCGCACGAAGGTTGCACTGTAACCAGGAGCTTCCTGGTTGGAAACCAAGGAGCGTGGGTACGTACTATGGATATCCATGGATATGTGCTTGGACTTTGAGGGCCTCGGGAAGCACACATGGCACAGGCACAGACAGGCACATCCATCATTTTTTTGCGGAAATGATGAAAATGATGGAATAATCTTCAGCATCGGATAGCGGCCGATGGAAGGATTGAAGAATCTTCTTGTTCGCATCATATACCTACTACCTAGGTACATACATACACATATTTGCATCGGAAGTGAGTGTTGGGAGTTTGTTGGAACAGATGGAAAACTCCACGAAATGGAATGTGGTGGGTTGTACATGAAACGCAAGATATGACGACGCCATGCCATGCCATGGACGGGGAGGGAAGGAGTGGTTCTTTTGTGGAATAATCATTGGAATCATTGGAATGAAAGATGGAAAGATAGATGGATTAACTTCTGAACTTCTGAATTCAGTATTCCTTACGAAAACCAAACCACAAACATGTACATGATAATAATACGATAGATGGGCTCGGGAAATGAAAGAGGGTGCCCAGGTGGTTCGTGAATCGTGAATCGTGAAGTTGAAATGGACTCTCCGCTGGGCTTGGACTTTTTAATAATTGTGTTGGGTTATCGCTCTGATGGTTTTTTCAATAATGGATGATACGGTGATACCTAGGTAGCTTCAGAAAAATTTGCGGCTGACGAGTGATGATAGATCAGATTGAAGAAATGCTTGCTCTTTGGAAGTTTGGATGCTTCTTGCGGCTCTCGGATGTATACCTAGGTAACCTTGGAAGTAATAATATCATGAAGGATTGAAGTACTAGGTAGGTATTCTCACTAGGAACTTAGGAAGACATTGACATTATTATTTGATTTTTAGTTTCCCTTTCACTTGTTGGTAGCGCTGAGTTTATCTCGGCGGCGGCTCTGCTTTTAGGGGCAATAATGATTCCAATGATTCTAGCTTTTCCTTAGAATTTAGAAAGTTAGGAGACTCAGATGACCTAATTTACGGGTTCGGCCCTTGTCCCTAAAAAAAAATAAGTTTTGCGCCGGACAATTGAGTTACTGATGGCTTCCGTACTTCGTGGTTCGTAGTTTGTAACTTCAAACTTGTCAAGTTGTGTTTGTTGGATTAGTCTTGAACAATAATGAGTTCTTGTCTTTTAACTCTTGAGCTTGTAAAATCTGGGGGTTTAAATCTCGATTCTCCATATCGCGATGATAATTCCGAAAGTCATTTACTTTTTTGAAAGCCTCAGAGGCTCAGAGGCTCAGAGGCTCAGACCTTTTCAACTTTCTATTTATCGATTATCTTGGAATTTGGAAATGTCTATCGCTCGGATTGCTCAGATGTCAATATTTCCAATTCAAGTATCCATTATCCCATGCCACGGACTTGCTACTATGATTGGTTGGGTAATTAATTATATGAGTATATTAATAGGAGCAACTGTTATACGGTATGCTGCGCGTTAATCTTTTTACAGGAATACTACTGTACTAGTCGTCTCTTACTCCGATGAACGAATCACGAACTTCCCAACCCACGAGGCACGATATCGAACATGGCGTTAGATCTAGCGGCTAGATACATCATACAGGAACGCGAGTGATGGGGAACATGACCAAACTGCAGCTGAAGTGGGAGAGTGGATTCCGTGTGATGTTTGTGTGGGGATAGCTTCTTATTAAAGAAGGTTCTAAGACCGAACGATCGTCCAAATAATCTATCCAGGGACCTGTGCGTTTCCTTATGGGTAGGTATGATTAGATCCTCATTCATGAACTTGTGACAATGAATTAGAAGCTAAAGTTTCTAAAGAAGAGGGTTGGAAATTGTGTTCGGTACTGGTATTGATATGTTCATTAGAACGAAGGAAGAGGAACGTTCGGTTGATTAGGTAGCTAGGTAACTTACCAACGAGGCGGTTTCAATACTAGGCAAATCAATGGAATCCATGTGTGTATTGTGCAATATGCATACATCCATTGGAGCGTCTTATTCATCACAGTGGCTTAGCTTAGCTGTGCTCTTGAAAAGGATCTATGAATGGATGTTTGTAGTTTCCATCAATCATTCCTTAATTACTACGTTATAAACCATTATGCGTTAAACCCTTTACTTCAGATTACCTAGGCCATTGTTCAATCCAGCCCTGTACCGGTAATTGACTCAAAATTTGATTAACATCCCCAAATCCCCACCCAGACTCGACTCTCGAGCCAGTCAGTATTCATTCATCGGTATTGATCAAGTTGATGAATTTTGCCCAGCTTTGAAGCCTCTTTCAAGTTTCCATATCTTTTTTATCCCGACCCCTTGTTTTCACAATAAGATGTTTAAGATTAAAGGCTT
This sequence comes from Myriosclerotinia duriaeana, assembly GCA_002162615.1. NCBI lineage: Eukaryota > Fungi > Ascomycota > Leotiomycetes > Helotiales > Sclerotiniaceae > Myriosclerotinia > Myriosclerotinia duriaeana. Next base: position 882,954 of record NGKI01000014.1, on the reverse strand, counting down.
ATTTTAAAACACGCTAGATCCAGGTTGTTAGTTCCTATTGGAGAATTTGAGCCTAAAAGTGACAAGTTACTAGGTTTACATTTTAGGCGAGAGTAACACGGGGTAAGGAATAATGCGAAAATGGTAATGATTGTCTTACAGCTCAGTAGAAAAGAAGTGAATAAGAAAAGTAAATGAGATGGAAAAAAAATATGAATACTAAATAAGTAAAAGTAAATGTAGATGCAGATGCAGATGTAAAAATGTGAAAGAAACAATCTATAATATTTGATTGATTTCATCATTATCTGTATCTTGATTGTGTTTCCGTTTGTCTACTATATATCTCGCGTTGTAAGACTACTGTTACTATAGATTTGCATCCTAAGATTCCATCACATCACAACCTTTTGGTGTATAGTGTACCTTGATCATCCCCCTCCCGTAAGTATTGTTCTGTACTCAATCCATCTTACCGTTGGTTGTACAATTAACCATTGTACTGTGCTCGTGCTTCAATCGGCTTGCATTTGCAATTACACCACCTTCTCTCTCTTCCTCCCGTTTCTTCTAATCTCACGGTCCCCCCCTGGTTTGGTTCCTGGTCTATTACGGACGTTCCCCCTACCTAACCTTTATAATTCTAGTAAACTTACTCCCTGGCCCGCACTCCTGCGTTCCACAACTTGAAAGTATCCACCGAAATCTCTCATTCTCACCTTGAAAGCTTCACAAGGCCCCCAAGGCAAGGTTACTTCGAAATCGAGGCCGCTTCAATTCATTCATTCATTCATTCCATCAAACCTCCTTCTCCACCATCACCTCTCCCCGACCTCACCTCTCTCTCTCTCTCTACCTCCTCCCCGACACCTCATCAGGAAAGTTAACCAACAATCGAAACCGAAGTGCAGTTTACCTACACTATTTCTTCCCGGACGAAGATTGTCAACTCCTTTAATAGTTAGAGCCTCCGGAGGCTTATGGATAATGGTCGCTCGTAGATGATTTGGCTCGATTTGAAGTTGTGAAAGGAGGATATACCTACCCCAAAAAACAATCGACGATTTTTCGTCACGACACTCTTTTAAGACTCGCACTTTACTCATATACGATTTGGCACAATTAATTTTAAGAAGTGAGTCGAAATTCGTTCACCAAATAGTGAATTGTTTGTTTGAGGGGAAATTGTTGGGTTGGTTTGAACGATGACCGTTTCGCGATATCATTCACCGCAAAGTCTCGTCCAAATCTTGACTTTTAGATCTGTTGATCATTCATGCGATTCTCCAATAAGTTGATATACTAATGGCAATCATCAATAGGCACACTCTTTGACATTTATTGTCAAGTACACTCGTTATTACCTATTAGCCCTGACAGTTAGTCTTCAATCTTGATGGCCGCGACCTTTCTATCACCAACGCCATTGCCATTGTCTTTCTCAACTTTGAGCTTCAACTAATTTATGTTCAGATTGAATTATACTTTCATCCAATACTTTGAATTCTAATATCTCAATAATAAATTCGAAATAGATTGAGATACATATTGCAACTATGCATACACCTTCGTTATTCTTGGCCTCCATGGTCGTTCTTTCCTCATTTGCTTCCGCAGAAGGGGATCGACCAAAATATTACTTTCCACGAGAAATCAAAAGACAAATTTATTCCAACAGCACGATCACAAGCAATACACCAGCTCAAACACCAAGTACAAAAGATGAATCTACAATTACGTCTTCTTTTTCATCCACGAGACGTTCATCCGATGGGGATCAAGATACAACGACAAACAAGAGGGCATCTTCAAGTGACACATTCTTGGATACACTTCTTTCATCCCTTCTCAATTCAGGATCAACGACTACATCATCGATATCTTCCTCGAGTTCAACTACGAGCTTTCCTTCTAGCAGTACATCCTTGAGTACATCCGTTCTCAGCGAGGGATCTTCTTCAAATGACATAACGACTGTGGTGATTGAGACTACGAGTACCGTGATTCCAGGAACAGGATCCAGTTTTGTCCCTACGATCCAGCCAACTTCGACTTCGACTTCGATTTCCTCTGTTGAGTCAACTTCTTTGCCAAGGTCTTCAGCTTCTTCGCCAAGATCTTCATTCTCAAGTTCTTCAAGCCAACCTGTTGAAAGCACGTCAACTTCGAGCATCGCATCAAGTACTAATGCTGGATTTTCTGGAGCTTTAACAGGATCAAGCCAAACTATCGTGTCTGTACCCACAACTACCAGCTCCTCGAGTTTGAATGCCATTCCCAGTCCATCGATCGCCTCTACACCATCATCTTCGAGTTCTTATGTGCTTGTTGGAGTTTCATCAGCCACAACAAAGACAGCAGCCCCTTCCAGCAGTTCCAGCGATGCTGGTCTCGTCGATATTTCCCTCGGGCTAGGTTTAGATGGACCTTCTACCGGTATATCTCAACCGTCAAGTGCACCAAGTAGTCTGAGCTCCGATGATTCTGGTGTTTCTGGACCATCAACAAGCACATTACCATCCATCGAAACTAGCGCCACCGAATCTACTGGATCTGGGTCACCAGCAACTTCCCCAACTTCAAATCCAACCTCGACCGAGACTCAAATTCAAAGCTCGAGTGCCTCAGGCGTTTCTGGACCATCCACCGGTACGGCCCCAACAATTGTATCCAGCCCTTCTCAACCATCTGAATCTTCATCAAACGATGTGGCACCAACAGGATCATCCCAATCTTCCATTGATATCGTTGGAACTGGTTCAGCCCCAAGTTCAATTGTATCTCCATCATCAATCGCATCAACAGCTAGTCCTTCAAGCTCAAATCTTTTGGAACCAATTGTCGCTTCAACAGGCTTAATTCCATCAATCATTGTTCTTCCTACCAGCGATTCGGCATCTAGTTCTCAAAGTGCTACGATAACTGCAGCTGCTTCATCATCTGCTAGTGGAATCACATTTGGACCAGGTGGAGTTTTATCCGGCTCAAGCTCTTTGATTGAAAGTTCTTCTGATACAAATCCTTCCCCAATAATGGTCCCAACTGCCTCATCTGGAGTATCATATCCAGGCGCAGCAGCTACCACGGCTCCTGCCAGTGATTCAGGTCTTTTGGACCCTATTGGAACGGCAGTAGGCAGTTTGCTTGGCGGTGTGACTTCCAATGTGGAAACTGCAGTATCTCAAGTCACAAGTGCTATTTTACAATCCGAAACCTTGTCCCCAAGTTCAAGTTCTGGAATTATTGGGCCTGTTACCGGAATTTCATCTGATAGTACTTTGGCTGGCGTTACTGGTCCATCCACCGGTGTCTCCGATATTTCAGCCTCAAACACTGCTTCAACAGGAAGTTTAATACCTACAAGTGTGGCCGGAATTACTGGGGCTTCTACAGGAACTGCTCCAATTTTCACTTCAGCACCCGCCTCATCATCTGATTCTGGTGATTTACTTTCATCCCTCATTGGTGGTGTTACATCCGATATCCTTCCAACTTCCACCACAAATTCTCTCACGGATGCTAGTGCCTCGGCTTCAGCATCCTCGGCGGGTATTATTGGAGCTACTACTGGTGTAGCGTCTTCAGCTCCATCTTCAGTTCCAGGCGGCTTACTATCATCCCTCCTGTCTGGAGTAACATCTGATTTACTGCCTACCAGTACCGGAACAGATTTGAATGCTTCGGCCACATCCGCAGGAATTACAGGCCCAGTTACGGGAATTCCTAGTGACTCTGCATCAAGCACGGTTCCAGGCGGCTTATTATCATCCCTCCTGTCCGGAGTCACGTCTGATTTACTGCCTACCAGTACCGGAACAGACTTGAATGCTTCGGCCACATCCGCAGGAATTACAGGTCCAGTTACGGGAATTCCTAGTGACTCTGCATCAAGCACGGTTCCAGGCGGCTTATTATCATCCCTCCTGTCTGGAGCAACATCTGATTTACTGCCAACCAGTACGGCAACAGATTTGAGTGCTTCAGCATCACCTGTTGGAATTACAGGCCCAGTTACAGGAGTTAGCTCTACAAGCACTGGATCATCTACTCCAATACCAACTGGTCTTCTTCCTGGAGTTACTTCCCTTCTTGGATCCGTCACCTCTGATTTACCTAGTGGTGCCGCGACATCAACAAATTTGAGCGGAACTGGTACATCTGCCTCCCCCACGTTAATTTCAGAAAGTCCATCACCAACTGGATTATTGTCGACTGTCATCTCGGGTGTCACTTCAATTCTTGGCTCTTCCACAGATTTATCGTCCACAGCTGCTAGTAATACCAACCCATCTTCTTCCAGTTCAACACCATTGGCCAGTATTATCTCGAGTATTCTTGGATCCAATTCTAGCAGTGGTTTACCCGCCACGATTACCAGTGATTTATCTACTGCTACTAGTGCTCCAAATGCTACAGCCATCACCTCAGGAATAGATTTAACCTCAAGTACCTCAATTAGTCTTGGGTCATCATCGACAATCTCAGGAACTAATCTCCCAACTACTGCAAGTGGAAATGGGACATCTATTTCAATATCAGCGACTAGTCTCTCAACCAGTATCGGAACTCAATCTACATCCACATCAAGTTCAGGAACAGGAGTTATTACTTTACCAACCTCATCCCCGACTTCAGTCGCCAGTGGATTGACCAATGTCACAAATACCTCAATTTCTGCTTCTTCCAATTCTGCGTCAAGCCTATCTAGCATTGGAACATCAGTTTTGGCTACAACGACTCCAAATACGACAACAACTAATATTTCTTCAACGGCAGCCTCATCAGCAACTGTTACCTCTGGAAGTTCAGCTACAACGGCTCCAATTACGTCAATTTCATCCACAAGTACGCCATCAACGACTGCCAGTCCAACCAAAGAAAGTACCACATCAATCGTTAAAACCCAAACCCCTAGCGAGACAACGCGCCCTCTCACAATCTATCCAACGGCTACAAATAATGCTACATCTATGTGGCTTCCATCAACCATTATTGTTCAATCATCAACAACAAATCAAGTAACTCCTACCAACACTGCACTTGCTACAACTTTACCCAAAGTCATAACCCCCAGTGGCTCTATCACAACGAGTCCCGAAAATTCCACCTTGATTCAACTTGGTTTCCTTTACCAACTTAATTACGCATTTGTGGTTGCCAATCCACTTTCATCTGCACAAATCTTTCAATATCTTCCTAAAGGTATCGCCGATGGATTAGGAATCAAAGAAGATCAAGTTGTTATGCACAGCCTTATTCCTTATAATACGCAATCTCAATTGCAATTCATAACAACTTTGGCACTCGCTTACATTCCTACCAATTTGGTCAGCACACTTCAACTTGATTTGCACACACCTACAGCGGCTATTTATAACAACCCCGATCCCTCGGTTAATACATTGGTTAGCTATATCAACCCTTCCATTCCATTAACACCTGGTTCAACTCTTGAAGGTGGTTCTGGAACTGGTACGGGTAGTTCTGGATCTGCAGCAACTACTAGTAGTGCATCTGGAAATAGTGGTGTTTTCAATACTGATGCTCAAAATACATCACCAAAGGTTAAGAGCACTACCGCTGGTATCGTTGTTGGAGCTGCTGGCGCCGCTGCTGCATATGGAGCTGCAATGTTCTTCATCGCTAGAAGATATAAGAAACGTAAGCTCAGTCATCGTCGTTCAAACTCTATCATGAATCCTTCCGAGATGAGACAATCTGGAGCGTTTTCTGGCGGTGCTTTTATGTCTGGAGGTCGTATGACACCTGGCGTTGGAAGCAATGATCGAAATAGTGGAGGAAGTGGAAGAAGTGCAGGAATCTCGGCTCGAACGCAACAAATCTCAGCGCCAATGATGGCTGAGAACTCATTGGGATGGAATTAAACATGATACTATTTTAATTTCATTTCCATGACGTAACATATACCCTCAAGTATATGAGGTAATCTTACCTGATCTCGCTGTATTATATACACCCTCCACCCAAAATCTCAGATTATCTGAATACGAGCCTCACGCTCATCATTTCCCTTTTTTTATCTGTCACAAATCAATTTCATTATACCCCCTTCCTGCATCACATATAAAATCTTTTCCACACTTTCCGGTTTAGATTTTGGATACAGAAGGATTTTTATTTTCATGCTGGGGGAAGGATAAAACGAAGGTGGGGAGGGGAAAAGAAAGGGGGAGAGAGGGAGAGGGAGAGAGAAGATATTCTAAGAATGGAGGAAGGGCGAGAGGTTAAGAGGATAAAGCCTTTTGTGTATAACTTATGATCCTACGAACGAAAGAAGTAGTTACAAGATATGCTGGTATATGAATATTGAGAGGTGATGTTGTTTATGTATGTATGTATGTATGTATGTTTGTATGTTTGTTTGGTATAAAGATAGTAGTAATATATTTTATGGGGAAGGGGACGGGGTAGGGGACGGGGGAGAAGGGAAGGGAATATTAATAATAAGGTGTAGGTATTAGGTAGATAGATAGGTATGAATGAGAGATTTGATTAATTTTATGTTTTGTATAAGTAGGTAGGTAGGTACTTAGGTATGGATGTTTATTTCGTTATGTTTATTCATATCGTATAGTATAGTGGAAGTGAAAATGGAAGTGGAAATGGAAGTGGAAGTGAATAAAGTAAGGATAATAATTTTAAAGTGAGGGAGCTCAGGGAGGGGGTTGTGTGAGACTTGGCATGGATTTCTCTAACACGCTTATTAATACTTATTATTATTAAGTAGGTGGTTAAATGGTTAGGTGATTAGGTGGTTAGGTGGTTTATTGCTAGCTGGAGATTTTTAGATCTAGACCTTTTTGCTAATTGGATTGTAATTTGTGTACCTGATGGGGCTAAGCCTACAACCTGGAAGTTATTATTACTTGCTTAAGTAGGTACTAGGTGCGTAGGTAGGTAGGTAGGTAGGTAGGTAGGTAGGTAGGTAGGTAGGTAGGTACTCTGTAGTTGTTTATTTTGTGAACTTATTTTTTTTTTTTAGAGTTTATTAAGAATTAAGAATTAAAGCCCGTTCGGATCGATTTTTTCATTTATAAGTTTGTAAATTTATAAAAATTTTATTAACTTAAAATAGATTTTATAAACCTAAAAATGTAGATTATATTAACCAAATTTGATCAAATCTATAATATATTAATAACAAACTAGTCGAAGCTCTATTTGAAATTTATAGGATTTTGTAAGATTTTAACAAAGCTATTATATAAATTTTATTTATATATTATATTAATAATATATTAATATTGTTAATATTTGTAAACTTTATTTAAATATACTATTGTATTCGGTAAACCACTTTTGTTATTAATATTGTTATATTAGTATTAAATATTCTTTGTAATTTATTTTGTTAATAATATTAGTATTCGGTTTAATCTATTTTGGCAACAAATGTAAGTTTATATTATTAAAAAAAATAATCCGAACGGGCTTTTAAGAGTTAAGAGTTAAAAGTTAAAATTCTTAGATATTTAATATTTGATATTTGATATAGCATTTACTTATCGGCTAATTAATAAACTTAATTAATTATTTTAGATAATTTATATTATTAATTTTAATAATTAGTAAGTTTAATATTATAAGATTTTTTTAAATAATATAAATTAAATCAAATTAATTATGTATTATATAATATAAATAATTATATAGAATTATAACTTTTGATTGTTTTTTTTAAATAAATAAAATATTTTAAAATTAAATATTTTTAAATAAATAAAATATTTTAAAATTGTTAATAATTATATAAAAATCTATTTTGAATAAATAAAGTAGATTTTTTTTAGATTTTAATATATCAATAAATTTAATTTATTAATAATTTTATAATTATATATATATTAAAATTAATATATTAATTTTTTTTAATATTTATATTAAAGTATATTTAATAAACATTTTTATTTAATTAATTTGTAATATACTATATAATTGATTTAATATATAATTGATTTAATATATAATTGATTTAATATATAATTGATTTAATATAGATTTTTTTACATTGTTTTATAATATTAAAATTATTAAATATTAAAGTTAATATTATTAATTATTATAAATAATCGATAGAATTTATCCTATAGCCGACGAGTACGTTTTTAATCAATTTTTAATAATTATATAACTAATAAAGAGTATAATATTATATTATTATATTTTTAATAACGAAATTCTTATTACTCTGTCGTACCTGAGTAGAGTAGAGTTCCCCATTGTTTTCATGGCTGTGCAGTGTGCATACCTAGGTATAGTTACGAGTAATATACCTACTTACAAGTTACCTCAGCCTACCACCTTAGTACGTACTAGGTAGTTTATATACAGTTTATACTAGAGTCCGAAAACGTGGCTGGGAAAAAAGATGTTGATCGTTGCCATATCAACTGAACCTCCCGCCATTCGATTTCGTGGAGATGGTGATGTGATCCATTCTGATGCTTGTGGTGCCCACTGCCTACATCCTCTCTCTCTCTCCACTTGTCACTTGTCTGTCTTTTTTTTGAGAATAGTTAATAAATCTATTATACATTACAATATTTGAAAAGCTTCCTAGGTAAATTGATAATATCCATACTCAATTGAATAGGAGAGAAAGCAAAAAAAGCAATTCTTTAAAACAATACACTTGCTGATTGCTTCATATTCAAAAATTACCTATTTATTTACATTCAATTCAAACATTCCCGCCCCCCCCCAAAATATCAACAGCCATTTATGGAAGTGTAAACATCCCATTCCCGCATTCGCATTCGCATTCCCCAAAGAATATTGGATAGGCGCATTTTGGTCGCATTTTTTAACGGACGGAATCAAACATAATTTAAAAAAATGGACCGGTCAAATACTCCATCGATGCCTCCGATGTATTCAGAAACATATCCAGATGAATATGATCAAACGCCCGCAGGACACAATCGACATGGCTCAGATATTCGTTTGTTGACTTCCTACGATGATCCCGATACCCGTCCGTATGTACCACAACTCGCTCCGCGAGCTCTTAATTTATCCCCTAGGAAACCCTTCCCAGCCGTGACGACCCCAGAGCATCTTGCGTCTCTCAAGGAAGAAGAGGAAGCCATCTCGTCTTGCAAGTTGCAAAGGGAAGAGGAAGAGAAGATGCCATCAACCGCTATGGATGCCAGTGACCAAATCAATATCGCGCATCTATTGCCAATTCTTCCCGATGGTCCCTCACGCAGAAGATCTCTAAGGCATCCGGTTCCTTCTAAGTCTCCTTTAGCTTCTCTTGAATCTCAATTGAAAAATCAAAAAAGCTCACATATAGCAAACATTAGGACTTCCTCGGATCGCAGATCTTATCAAGCTTCTGTCATGTCCACGGATTCATATGATGATCACAGAAGGCCTCCATCAATAAACACATATGATGATCACAGAAGGCCTCCATCAATAAACACATATGACGACCATAGAAGACCTCCATCGATAAATACCTACGACGATCATCGAAGAGCTCCATCAATTATAGATACCGCACCTGATCTACCTCCACCCGAAAGCGCATACCGTCCATATTCCCCTCTACAATATTCCCCATCGGGTCGAGCCTCCCCAACGCGAACTTGGTCTCCAATTAGAGAAAGTAATTCTTCGGAATTCAACGTACCGCCCCCAATGGGTTACCATTACGAACCATCCGATTTAAATGGAAGTCCAAGACCGGGAACACCTTCAACAGCTTATGGAGGAAGTCCAAGAAGACCACTTCCTCCAGCTCCATTATTTGCAGCTCCTGGGGCTCATTCACCATTCGGAGATGACGCAACGATTCATATACCGCTCGAACACTATGACGAAGAAGCACTAGATGATGATGTTTTTGGTCCGGAAAGTTCGGGGCTAAGAGGAACTATGAGGTCAAGGGAATCATATTCAACTCTTACGGAAGATATGGAAAGTGCAAAGGACTACGAACATTATGGACCAGCACCATCAGGAAAACAAGAAAGAAGAGGTGCTAACAGGACGACGCAAATGACAAAACGAGAGGTTAAACTTATTAACGGAGAGCTCATTCTGGAGTGTAAAATTCCTACCATTCTTTACAGTTTCTTACCTCGAAGAGACGAAATCGAATTCACACATATGCGATACACAGCTGTCACCTGTGATCCGGATGATTTCGTTGCGAGAGGATACAAATTACGTCAAAATATGGGAGTAACGGCAAGGGAGACGGAACTTTTCATATGCATTACCATGTACAACGAAACCGAGATTGATTTTACGAGAACTATGCATGCTGTCATGAAGAATATTTCTCATTTCTGTTCTAGATCCAAATCTAGAACGTGGGGAGAGAATGGATGGCAAAAGATTGTTGTCGCGATTATTTCGGATGGAAGACAAAAGATTCATCCAAGAACACTGGATGCACTTGCAGCTATGGGTGTATATCAAGATGGCATTGCCAAGAATTTGGTCAATGGTCGAGAGGTACAAGCTCATGTGTATGAATATACAACTCAGGTCTCCTTGGATTCCGACCTCAAATTCAAAGGTGCTGAAAAAGGAATTGTTCCATGTCAGATGCTCTTCTGTCTCAAGGAGAAGAATGCAAAGAAGTTGAATTCACATCGTTGGTTCTTCAATGCTTTTGGAAGAGCTCTCACGCCAAATATCTGCATCATGTTGGATGTTGGTACAAAACCCGGAGGCAATTCGCTTTACCATTTGTGGAAAGCCTTTGATACTGACTCTAATGTTGCTGGTGCTTGTGGCGAGATTAAAGCCATGAAGGGGAAAGGATGGTTGGGGCTTCTTAATCCTCTGGTGGCTTCTCAGAATTTCGAGTATAAGATGTCGAATATTCTTGATAAACCTATCGAGAGTGTGTTTGGTTATATTACCGTCTTACCGGGAGCATTGAGTGCATACAGATATCATGCTTTGCAGAATGATCATACTGGTCATGGTCCATTAAGTCAGTATTTCAAGGGAGAGACTTTACATGGTCAGAATGCAGATGTTTTCACTGCGAACATGTATCTGGCTGAAGATCGAATTCTGTGTTGGGAATTGGTTGCTAAGAGAGATGAAAGATGGGTCTTGAAATATGTCAAGGGATGTACTGGAGAGACCGATGTGCCAGGTAAGTCATACTGTTTTGATTTATCTGCAGTTTGCTAATTATATGTAGATACTGTTCCTGAATTCGTATCTCAAAGAAGAAGATGGCTTAATGGCGCTTTCTTCGCAGCTGTCTATTCTCTGGCTCATTTCAAACAAGTGTGGCATACAGATCATACTCTTGGACGAAAGATCCTCCTTCATATCGAATTCATCTATCAATTCATTCAACTCCTCTTCACTTACTTCTCTCTGGCCAACTTCTACCTCATATTCTACTTCATCGCTGGTTCGCTGTCCGTTGAAAATATGGATCCATTTGGTCATAATATCGGTAAATATATATTTTACGTCTTAAAATACGTCTGCATTCTTCTCACGGCCACACAATTCATCCTATCTATGGGAAATCGTCCACAAGGAGCACGAAAGTTATACTACATGTCCATGATCATCTACTCGATAATCATGACATACACCTTCTTCGCCACCGTTTACATTGTTTACCGGGAAATCCACGATAACGCCAAGGAACTTGTAATGGGCAATAATCTCTTCACCAATCTCGTTGTATCTCTTTGTTCAACGATTGGTCTCTACTTCCTCATGTCCTTCCTCTACCTCGATCCTTGGCATATGTTTACCAGCTCGGGTTCTTATTTCGCTCTCCTCCCAAGTTACGTCTGTACTCTACAAGTTTACGCCTTCTGCAATACCCACGATGTTACGTGGGGAACCAAAGGTGACAACGTCATGTCCACGGATCTCGGCGCGGCTTCCGGAAAAGGACAAACCGTCGAGCTCGAAATGCCATCCGAACAACTCGACATCGATTCCGGCTACGACGAGGCCCTCCGCAATCTCCGCGACCGCCTCGAAGTCCCCGTCCCCCCCATCTCGGAATCCCAACAGCAAGAGGATTATTACAAATCGGTTCGTACGTACATGGTTCTCGTCTGGATGATTTGCAATGGCATCTTGGCCATGGCGGTTAGTGAGGCGTATGGACCGAATCATCTCGGCACGAATTATTACTTGACGTTTTTGCTGTGGGCGGTGGCGGCGCTGGCGCTCTTCCGAGCGATTGGTAGCAGTGCGTTTGGGGTGATTATCTGTGTCGAGGCGATTGTGGAGGGGAGGATCAGGTTGAAGATGAAGGTTCCGAAGTGGATGGGGGGTTGGAGTAGTAAGATTAGTGAGGGGATGAGTAGTGTGGGGAGTGCGGTTAAGAGGGGTTAGGTTAGATTGTTTGCTTTGATGTGAGATTGGTGGGAGTGAGGAGAGGGGGGGGTTATATAAAGAGGAGATGGAGATGGAGATGGAGAAATATTGGTGAGGAAGACAAAAGAAGAAGATTTTTTTTTTGATACCATGGGAACACGGTGACCTTGTACCACGCGGAAGGATAATACCTCGGGATAGGAAAGGCAATGGATGGATGGGTGGGTGGGTGGTTGGGTGGAACGTTCTTTGGATTTGAGATTTGAGTATATTCCCATGGGGTAGAGGTGTTTCTTGTTTTGATTTTGATTTTTTTTTTTCTTTTTTGATGGTTTGATGGTTTGGAGATGCAGATGCAGATGCAGATGAGATGGTATGAGCATGAGCATGGGTATGAGATTATATAATACGATATTATATGATGGTTGATGCGTCTGATATTTTTGAGGGGATATTAGGAGTTTGTGAGTTTGTGAGGTTGTGTGTTTGTGGGTTGGTTTTGATGTATTTTTATGGTTTATGGTTTATGGTTTATGCTTGTGGTAACCTTATGCTGTGGTTTATGTTTGTGGTTGTGGTTGTGGTTGTGGTTGTGGTAATGCTGTGGTTATGCTATGGTTGTTTGAATCCCTCCAAGAGAGAGAGAGAGAGAGAGAGTAGAGAAAATGAAAGGGAAAGGGAAAGGGAAAGGGAAAGATGAAGATAAAGATAAAGATAATGAAACTAAAGACTAGATAAAATTAATTCACTCATAAATAAGTTCTTCAAAAGTATTAAATGTATTAAAAGTTGTAAGTAGGTATTCATTCATAGGCGTTATTGTATTCTCTCCTTGTACCGTATCATATCGTATCATATTGTAACGTATCGTATCATATCAGCTTGCCTCGGCTCATCATACAGCTATAAACGCTATTCGTATATCATATCATATCCTTTCATTTCATTTCATGGCATTTCATTTCATACCCTCGTTACCAGTCATCCCCCCCATCCCCCGCCCTTCCCCTATACCGGATAAGTACATCCAAGCGAAGCACCAGCTAGCTACCTACCGACTACCGAATATCAACTACCCGAAAATCAACTACCGACTACCGAATCCCATCAGCCGACCCCCTTCCCACCTAGATATCTAGACTAATCTCTCGGGTAGACTAAACTAGGTATGTTCCCTCTAGCTCCCTCTAGCTCCCCCTAGTCCCCTAACCCCCTAACTCCCTCTAGCTCCCTCTAGCTCCCCCTAACCCCCCCTTCTCCCTCAACGTTTCCCACC
>NGKI01000014.1:837853-855139 GCA_002162615.1 Myriosclerotinia duriaeana | reverse complement strand
CAAAATCCAAAGAACTAACTAATGATCGATCATATCTCATCATATCAAGTAGTAAATAAATAAAATAAACAAATAAACCCAACTCAACCCAAACAATCAACCAACCAACCAGATCAGACCAGACCAGACAAGACCAATCAATCCAGCCCAGACCAGACCAGACCAACCCAGAGAACGCCGCTTCCAGATGATCTGTTGCCAAATCCTAATTATCAAGTATATCCAATGTGGTTTCCCAACTTCTTATATATATGTGCTGTGTACCTATTCATCCATCCAGTGATCCTTCCTTCCATCCATCCATCCTTCCTTCCTCCCTTTGCTGCCTTACCAGACTACGCTTGCCAAACCACGCTTGCCAACCCACGCTTTGCCCTATAGTTAAACCAACATGAACGAATAATGAATATGAAAATCTCAACGCATTCCCCACCCACCAACCCCGACCCCCTCCCCCATATACCCCCAAAGAAAAGGTACTGTGGATCCCAATCTGTACTAAACTCTCCACCGAGTATATTCTGTCAATGTGACGATCCCGCTCTCCCCCCAAACCTAATAATGATATGTACCCATCTCCCTCCCCACCGGCTGCGCATATCTCAACGGCGAATGTCTCTTTTTCTCCTCGCTCGATCTACTCGAGCCCCCCGAATTGCGCCGCTTAAACATATGTTCAACCATGGCGCGGGGCCCGACAAATTCCATGTCCATTTTGAGAGGCGCGAGGGGAACGACGATTTGGGAGCGTGGGGAATGGGGTTTGGGTCGTGGGGGTTGGGCTTGCGGTTTCGGGTCGAAGTGTCGTTTGATGCTGTCATCGACGAGGGCTATTAGGCCGGTGGAGATAATTATGCTGGGTGGTGTTAGATGGATGTACTTTTGGAGTGGGGGATGGGAAAGTGGAAGTTGGGTATGGGGATGAGTCATTATGGAGTAGGAAAGGAAACACTTACTCGGCAACATCTGTAACGGCAGTCAAGACACTCCGATCACTAATCCACATCTGACAAGGCGGCACCCAACCCCCTACCAAATCCTCCGCCCGTAGCTGAGCAGGCGATCTCAATTCCGGCACAATATGCGCAACAGCAGCTCCTGAATCTTCTTTGAATAGATGATAGGAAATAGCTTTTCCTTCTCCATCTTTCTCCGTCACGCGTTTCCACGAATATGAATGACCCCAATATTCAAAGTCATATCGTTTTGAACCTTTAGCTCCGCGACGCGTAACGTCTATTTGTGCGTAGTTTGAGAAATCGAGCTTGGTGGTGTTGGTGGGGATCATGGAGGCCGCGGCGGCTTTTTTGGAGGCCATGAATGCTTCAATGTCGTCGTCGGATTCGGAGCTGGATGCATAGCCGCTATCTTGTCTCTTGATGTTTCCCGTGGGTCTATGAGTGGAAGCGGTAGAGTTTGTTCGTGAGAGAGCTGGCTTGCGCATACTTGCAAATGCATTGCTGACAGAACGGGTTAATGTCGAAGGCCTTCTTTCGGTGGGGGGTTTGGCGTATCTTCTACTCGAGTGGCAGACTTCTCGACCGCTTGAGCGCTCGTAGCGACGGAGACTGAATTCTCGGTTCTTGAGATCGCGCATTCGGAGGTGGAAGAGTTGGATTGCTTCTTTTTCTTCTCCATGTCCTATTTCCGTGTCGACGCGAAGGTTCATGTTTCCATCATAGGAAGTATCGTCATGACGAATATATAGGCGTTTGGTTGAAGGAAAGAAGCGGGCGAAATTTTGAGCATTGGATGGTCTCAAGTTGTTTTCAACCACTGATTTATATTCCGGTACTTCATATTCCGGATCATAACTCTCGGGTTCATCGTAGAGATCTTCTTGAGAAGACAAAGTTGAATCATATGTTTCTTGAGATGATCGAGGATAATCGGTTGCAGCTGGAGATATGTCATAGGGAGGCAAATCTAGACTTTTCTTTTGGTAATAAGTGGGTCTGTCGACGTGATATTGATGAATTGATGGTCGAGGACTGCTGTATATTGAAGTCGGTGCTGTACTTTGGGATTCTCGAAAAGATTCATCACTCTGACGTGAATCTCTACTACTCGTACTGTGATCGGTAGTATATCTTCGCATATATTCAGGCATTTTGAAGTTGCTTTACTTGCGAAAGATATGGATGGAATCGGTATGGTGTATCGATAATGAAATTGTGAGAGAGGATAAGTATGTAGGTAGTGCAAGTTCGAAATAGTGAATTGATAATTATATTTGAATATGTACTCGAGTATATGAGTGAATAGTGAGCGCGTTTTGAAATAGTTTTTAAACTCTTTGGAGATCTCGAGGGATAGTGAACAACTTATTGACGACGACAGTCGACTCCGGTACTCGATATTAGCATGACTTTTTGGTTCCTTGAATCCAAGTGGTTACATCAACAACGTGGTATAGAACGTGGTGTTTCAAGCTAGATGTATGATTTGGCATGAATACGATCAAGGATGTCCACGGGTATTCCAAGTATCCGTATTGGTAATGATAGTTCTTCTAGAAGGACATGGAGAAAGATGTTGTTGTTCCTAAGTGGGATACCTCTGATGTTTTTGATATTTTGATGCTTGGACGTTGGATATGATTCGAGCGATTGAGGGGAACTTTGAGACAAGTTGGGACAGCTAGAACAGCTCAAGACGGCTTAGGACAGCTAGGATAAAACGTGGATACTTTTTGTACCTTTCGATATTTGAGATATTGAGATATTGATATGGGGGGATTTCGAAATTGTGGAGTGATAACGGATAATGTAGAACAGATGAAGTCAAGGTGGACCAGCGGTGGACCAAGCGGTGGAGATACTTTTGTCTTCCTTAACCAAGTTTATGATCTGGTATATATGGGGGCGGGCGGGACAAGGCGGAAAAAGACTCTTGATGGTGGGTACTTGGGAGGTAGTTGGAACTTGGGAGGCACAGAAGAATGTGATGGAAATGGATTGATGAATGATGGATGAATGAAGGATGAAGGAGTAAAAGCAGAAAGTTAATAAGTTTCCTTCGGAGTTTATTATTCATTCATTTGAGCTTCCCTCTTCCTATTCACACTTTTTACCATTTATCCTGTGGATAATATCTCACATTCTTACTCATCTTTCTTCACATCCATGGATACTTGAGTAGATCCGTAAGCATATATATGGAGTATATCTTCTTTACCAGTAGAAATCAACGGGACAAGGGGGAGATGAGAAGATTTCAATGTTGAATGTTCATATCAAGCCACCCGTGGAACAGGTAAATGGTAGGTTGCATCCCTCCCTTACTTCGTACACCATTCCAAAAGGACTTACCGTATGTGTTTGGAGCATTAGAAAGCTCACAGCCTCACACTCCTTTTTCCCATAGGATATGATTTTGAATATCCATTCCAGTTACAGTTACTTCGTACATACTACAGACTACAGTTACATCTTTCCCCATGAATATCAACTTTTCAACCAACAATTTAACCCAACCACTATGGATAGCACCATGCCACCATCACATCTAAAGTAAACATAACCTATAGTACTTAACATCTACATCCATCTATATCTACATCTAGACCTTTCTACTCCGTATCTAGGTCTGGGTATAAGTCTATCTTAAAGAGGAGTGTCCATGTCAATCATTATTACCAAGCAATCAAGACCAATTTTGACCTTGATAATCAATGATTTGCGTGACCATCCAATTAAGAATACCTACCTAATAATACTTCGTACATACATCCATACTCGTACTTTCCGGAGTACTCTTTTTGATCAACCTGCTCCCGACTTTTTTTCGACTTTGGAATTTGTTCAATTCTTTTCTCCACCGACAATTCATTCGTGGCCGGTTTTTTGCGTGCACGATGACATATTTGACATATACAAAGTGTCTTACAATGCAATGAGCTGCAGTCTGCAGAGTACAGTCAGTACCTACCTACCTACCTACTAGTAGCTCAGTAGCTGATTGTTACTCACTTTATGAATCAAGTTTATTATTGTTACTTATAATAATAATGTTACTCATCTTTTTGACAACAATAATGGACCCTTCCTTCCATACAAGTTACAACTACCCTTCAGACCAGGAGCCTCGTATTATAAATTTATAATAAGTCTGTATCGCGCACAGCTCGCACAGCTCAAAGAATCCTCTACAGAACATTAACTTATAATTCAACTACAAAAACTCGGTCTAAAATTTTGATTAGATGATGTTACATAGCCTTGAATGCAACCTTACTCACTCACTCAATTGACTGGATGACAGTGGGTGACTGGATGACGATGTTCTACTGTCTGTATCCATATGTAATTCTATCGAATCTTATCATCACAACGGCCACTTTTCTTTCAATTTCTGCCTTCACTGTACAAAGAATTTTCGATGCCCGATCGCATTTTCACCGTTCTTTTTACCATTCAATCCTTTTCAATCCTTTTCCTTGTCATTCGAGCGGGTGATCTGATATTCTATTCCTAGTACTTACTACCTACCGAGATAATAAGCCTCAACACGAATAGAAACATTGGAAGCTAAGTTTGGTATCCGACTTGGTTCAAGGTTTTTCTGTTGTGCACTGGAGTCACTGCTGACCCAAAGTTGTGATTCAGTGGCCCCAAACGATGGTTATTTAAATGGTTATTGGATAAAAGCATCAGCAGCTACGAAGTACAGTATGATTTTCACGCGCCCTCATTCATGCATAACCACTGTCAACCAGTCACCCCACTCAAGCCTACCTCAGGTCCTCAGCCTACGAGTCTATTTTTTTGGGTTTTGGCCCTACGAGTTTAAATCTCTTGCATGGCCCATTTCTATGGAATTGTGTACGTCTACATTCCGTCTCAGCCATGATTTGTTTCGTACATGTTTTGAAGAAGAAAAAAAAAGACTCAAAAGGATTTGGACCACGAGGCCAGTAAAGTTATGGGGCGAACGATCGAGACCTACCTATTTTCTTGCTTCTACCCCATCGTGAGATATATTGGCGGCGGAAATCAGGGCAAATTCAATCTTTCGTCGGATTACGGACTATCTTGGTTCGGCCGTACGTATGACAACGGCTAGGCAAGCTTAAGTGTGGCATGTTTTTGTCAATAGACCGCCACACGTTACCACCCACGTTTCTAGAGCACGTGCGATTCGTTGACAAGTGCCCGAACGAAGGGAGCATGAAGTTCACGGTCTTGCCCAACGGTCTGGACTTGTGTCGCTGGCCTTGGAGAACCAATGTATCAAAGAATGAAAATTTTAAACAGGTTTTTGTTCTTCACTCTTTTCCAATCAGCGCCACGTTCTTGGTCTCCCATGTCTTACCAAGAGGGAAAGGCGACCAGATCTTATGCAGCTGCCCTTTTCTTATGTGCCACAATATAAAAATTACCGAGACTGGCCCAGTTAATGGCCTCAATGTACAATGTACATGATGATGGTATTTTGCCATGGTTCGCCAAATCCCATCTATTTTTCGACTAGTCATGCGAGAGTGATCGTGTTTGATTTCCATGCGGGGTATTTCGTACAGCGAACCTCATTTCTCAAAACTATATTATTGTATCAAAAATGATTTCCAAGTGGTATCATTCTTGCTGATCTACGATTCTCATAGGCAATCCACCTCACGGGTTGGATTATGTTTGTGATGACCAATAGTTACCAACCAACAGCTCTACTCATGGCACAGTGCCGGAACTTATTCCACCCTTCAAAGTTCAGTAGTAATCCTTCCGACGGGTAAGAACTTCAAACCAACAACATACGGAGGCTTTCTATCCGCCACATTTCTATTGAAATTGCCCTATCAGCTATCTCCACTGCCACATTTAGGCATGATGCCACCTCACATACCGCCTAAATTCGATAAACGGAGCTTTTGCTTCAAACTCTCTCAAGCTTGGTTTTCTTGTTTAGAGTAAGGCAAAGCTGTCTAATTGAGCAAAATATATGATTAGAAGAATTAGCAAAGTGGATGATTTTGATATACATTTTTGCTTGTTATTCCGACATTCCCATTTTGGCGAGAAAACCAAATTTAATTTATAGAGTTTGAGGCACAAGGTCTTTTTATCGAATTCAGATGATAGATGTACAGAGAATTTGCATTGTCCTATCAAATTGTCGAGTACCTGAGTATGCAAACAAAATGCTCGATCCTCGATTTACTGATTTGAGATCTATGATGCTTAGCACGTGTGGACAACGTTCTTGTACGTACAATTGAAAGATCTTGATCTTTGAGTATTGATATTGGGGATTGGTCATCAGAATGTTTCATCAACTATGACAACGTCATTGGTTTTTCCTGTGTTTTCTGTATTTTTTGGTATATGGTATTTGGTTGATCGATAAAAAGTTCTTCATGAGATGATGACGGGATTAGAATCATCACGATTTAATGAACTGATCAGCGAAACGGCCCGGTGAGCATGGGGGATCTACATGCTGACTCCTATTCTCTCATCCGGAGATGAGGATTGAATTATGATGACTTCAACCGTAGGTCAACAGAAACGCAACTGTAAGCATTATTTGATCATCGCTGACCTCCACGGCTTATCTTACAGGAATTTCTTACAAGTATCATGATATGATGCCGTAAGAGTCCGGAGTATAATACCGGTACTCTTAAATCTTTTTCAACTGAAGCATACCATTGCCTCACCTCTTTTCAAGTCTCATGCCCGGGTAGCTCTTGGCAGACTCGTACCTGGTTGGTAGATACATAGGATGTTTGGGCATCAATCGATTTTGGGATGTTATTTGCTCGGTCTTTTTACCCGGTTGATGTGCTAAAGAAGGGCTCCTGGCTTTATATCATGACTGGTCGGTGGCTCGAATCGATTTTGGAGATAGGATTCGATCGATAGATGAACTTCAATGGGCTATTAGTATACGGATGCTTTTCGTAAGCCACGCTGTCACATCTTGGTGACTGGTATGAATTCAAAGGCCAAATGATGGAATATGCAAGTAGGAGGCATTTTGATGGTCAAATTGCGGATAGGAGAACGAGAACGAAAACGATACTTGCTGCGCTCTCTAGATCAGATCTCAGCACCCTCTCGAAGTTGGTCGATTAGCACAGAAGAGGGGAGAGGGAAGCCCCCAAAGCTGCTATTTCATACCTAACACAACCAATTTGACAATACGAGAGTATGGCTTCATTATCAACGTGGAAAAAGTCTTATTGGGGATGGGATTCGTGATTCTCAGCGAAGCCTAGGAACAGATGGAGGCATTGATGAATAGGGTCAAAGGTCCAAGTAGCGTTGACAGATCGGAATACTGTAGAAAAAAAGACCTCACTTGAGATTCATTTGGTCTTCCCACCGAAGCCAACGAGTAGTTGCGAACATATTTCATGGTGAAGATGCACACGTGAGAAGATTCGCGCCCAACACGTTGTCCTGTCCCCTTCCACCGTACCATGTGACCACTCCGTACACTCCGTACACTACACTTTGAACCTCCTCGGTAGACATATGATGCCACTTCAGCAGCATCGCCATCTCATCTCACCATCCAGCAGCCAGACGACCAATATTTGTCTTTACATTCTGGTCATGATTTACCTAGGTATGGCCTGTAAGCACTGAGCAGAGTGATAAATCAGCCGGTGATGTTATTGAGTAAACGTGGAAGAAAATGATGGGTTTTGTTTGAGTGAGCAGATCTCGTTGTCTTTTCACTAATTGGAATGAGAAGACTTTGTCTTTTTTGGTCTGTCTCTTCATCGTGGAAGGAAGGATGGAGGAAGGGAAGAAGGTTAAGTTGTTGACTTGTTTTGATAGTAAGTAATGCGCATCTTACGGTTTAAAATTCTGTTGTGTGGGTATGATAAAGTCGTTGGTGAAGTCTCAAGTTCTGTGATATTTAGGGAGGTGCAATCTTTAAAGCAAAATTACCATGTTGGTGTTTATTTGAACCTCCCAGGTTCATCATGATTGTGAGAAACGTCACATTCCAAAAATGGACTAGCGCCATCTCGAAAATTATCGAGAACCTCAATATTTTGTCCCGCCATAATTGTAGGTTTTGGATATGCCATTGATTCCCACGCACAACAGCTACGATAATTGAGGGAAGAAGGCTCAGATTTGGGAGACAAGCCGTTTGCAGGGAGTGATACACCAAACATCGCACCATCCCACTTCAGGGCTCAGCAGAGCTCGAAATCCAAGTAATGGCATCAACCCGTATGTCGCCCGGCGGGGCACTCCTACGAGCTTCCAGAGTCTTCGCCATTCCCAACCCCCTCCCTCGACCAACCGGCACCCTCTCCTCCCAAGCAACCTTCGATTCCGACACGGCGACCCTCCCCCACCCCATCCATCAATCCATCACGACCCCGCAATCCTCACTCGCCAAAGGCGACTGGGGATTCAAACGTCCCTTACCATTACGAGCCACAACCCGCACATCCACACCCATCATTCGCGTCGAGGCCATCGATACCTTCGAACACGTTACCGAGTTTAATTCCGCCGCCGATCATAGTCTGACGTTGAAGAAATGGCAGGAGATGAACCTTTCCATTTCCACACCCGCCCCCAGGCGCAGTACAACAACATATGCTGCTTCTGTAGATCAGGGTATTCCTAAGCATAGGAGTATTTTTGAGGATGATATCGATACGACGGTTACGCGACAAGGAAAGCTCAGTCCGGCGATGATAGGCCAGGGTAAAGATGACACGAGATGGAAGTTTTCCGGCCCATGGCTCGCGGGTCTTACGGAGGGGGAATTCCAATCCTATGTGGCGAAAGAGGTCGGCAGGAAGAAGAGCGAATTCCGCCAATTCCTCCGGGAATCTTGCGCGCTGGATCTCACAAATCAAGCTCGCGCCCTCGCGCAAAAGAACGGGGAGGGTCTCGGAGAAGTCCCCACGACCACCGTGGACGATATCTCAGAAGAGCAATTATCGACATACATCCGTCGTCTCCGCGAAGAAGTCTCCACCCTGTACCTCCAAATCCGCGCCTTCCTCGACCTGGCCCCATCGCCAGCACCCAAGGCCTCCGACGGCATCCTGGATCTCTACTCGGAGGTGGCGTCGCGGAAGGCCGTCCCCGTCGAGGTCTCCTCGTCCCCATACGCCGAATCGGGCCCGCCGAAAACGCATCCCTCGGCCGGTCTCTCGTACGGACGTGTCAACACGTGGATATATAACCATGCGCTCTATGGTCCCCAAGCGCACCCGCCTCCCGTCGAAGCGCGCATCGTCATGCCCAAGATGGCATCGGGCTTGTCTCCTGTGTTGGGCGTGGGAGGCGTCGTTGCCAATATCCCCGTCGGACACCCAGAATTCGATGTCCGACCCAACAATAAATCCCAATCGGTTCCCGGCTTGATGTTCATAGACCCGATGAAGTATGGAGGCGCGAAAACGTGGGTCGCGCCGAAATATGCTTATATTGATGCCAAGGGCAAGATTGTTTTGTCGGTGCTGCCGGCGAGTAGAGATGCCGTGGCTGTGAAGCAGAATAAGGTGGATGAGATTCCGGAACCGTTGCAGATGAAATATGTACCGTCGATGGGGATAAACTTTCAGAAGAGGAAGTATGGTAGTGGGGCGAATTATGGGTTGGCAGTTTAGGGAATGAGTGTGTATGAGTATATTATGTTGCATATGTACATTTTTAAAAGAATTCATGAAAACGCTATAGAAAATACAATATGCCAGTCAGAAATGGCCTTTGAATTTTACAGGCAGAGGACTTAAATCGTACTTTTGGAGACCCCATACTTCATTGATATGATCGATGAGATGACGACATCCGCACCAACGATCTCCACCCTGAGAACAAGCAATCGGGATCTTCAAGATGCCCGGGAGAAAGACATTCCTCCCCCTCTTCTCCATTTTCCGCATTCCCCAAATCCCAAATCCCAAACGCCCTACCTCACAACCTCACAACCTCCCCTGCGCAATCCACACCACCCCCTCCCCATCATCAACCCCCACCGCCGCGCCCAAAAACCACGGCGCGCCCAGCACGCACCCACTCCCAAACCCCGCCCTCAAAACACACCCGCGCTGCGATTCCTGCATGGCGCCGCCCGCCCCCTCCGACCCCCGCGCCAAATACCAATAGGGAATGCTCACCCGCGTCGTCCCATTCAACCCCCAATCCAGCGTCAGATGCCGGGGAATCTCTTCGCAGGAGCCGGGGTACGCGAGGTTGTTCTCATGGATTTGCAAACCGGTGGTGGCGAGGAAGGCCGTGTTGTTGGCGGCGTAGGGGAGCGTGAGGGCCAGGGACCCCGAGTCGATGAGGCAGGCTTCGTCGGGGTAGTCGCTGGGGATGGTGGTGTTGGCGTGGGAGATGAGGGGTTGCGTGATATAGTATCCCGAGTCTCCTTGGGGCGTGACGATGGGTGTGGAGATTAACTCTCCCGTATACGATTCCCTGGGCGGCAGCCCGCCAAAAAGCACCTCTCCGGTGAAATTATACGTGCTGGCCGCATCGGCCGGTGGAGCATTGAAATACATGGATACCTGAGATTTCCCAATGCGTCCCTGATTCAGCAAGTTCGTCTTCACGTTCGGGCCGCTGCGGTCACTGGGGCCGCCGCGCGCCAGTCCCATGATTCCTAGATCGTACGAGAGGGCCGGGCAGGATGTGCCGGCGGGAACATACTGACGCACGGACGCGTGATCCACGAGGGCGATTTCGATGTTGGGGATGGGGGCGCTGGGGAGGGAGGAGGGGAAGAAGAGGGTATCGTTCACGACGGTGGAGGCGGCGAGGATTTTGGAATTCCCGCCGTAGGCATAGGTGCCGGTGAAGTTGGAGATGCGCGTCGTGTTGGTGGGGTGGTAGTAGATGCTGGGGGTGGTGTTGCAGGCGCCTGTGAAGCCGAGGTATTGGGAACCGTAGTTTACGGTTGCGTTGGGGGCGAAGACCTGGGGTTGGTGAGTATGAGTATGAGTATGATACTATGAGGGAATTCGTGGGGATCATGGAGGTGGGCGACAAATAAATATAGTAATATACCCAAAAGTTCGCGCTGCCGTAATCAACCACCACCTCGATGCTCTGTCCAATGGCCTCGTTACCTCCCCCTACCATCACGGGCGTGGTGATTTTATTCTCTTCTCCGTAGAGGAAGCGGATGGGCATGGATATCACATCGGATGCTTCCACCAGACCGTTTAGAGCCAAGAGGCCGGCGAGTGATGACGAGTATCTCATTATGATGATTGGATGTGGGTGGGTGAGTGGTACAAAGAGGGAGAAAGGAGGGAAGGAGAGGGGAGGGGAGGGGAAGAAAAATGGCAATGAGTGAGGATATGAAGAACTTATATTGATTGAATCATATGGTATGATATAATGTAAAGAAAGCGGGGATAATATGAGGGATCCGACGTCCAGGAAATTCAGCCTTCGTTGATTGACTGACTCCACATAAAACTTCCAGAAATAAAAACCCATCGAAAAATTCATTCCAAACAAATTCATCCCAAACAACATAAGCAAACCATCCATCCATCCATCCATACATTACCTCCACCCTTCCACCCTTCCAACAATCTCCCACCCACCTCCCCACCCCCCAAAAATTGGGAAGTTGTGATCAGCATTAATAACAGTACAGTACAGTACAGTACAGTCTACAGACTACAGTCTACAGTCTACCTGAGTACCTACTAACAGTAGAGATGAATGCACCCGCGCTAGTGTTTCAAACTACCTACCTACCTACCTACCAGGTCCTACCTACCTCCCTAGTATGTAGATCGGGGTGGCGCCGCTGCTAATCATATGCTAATCATATGCTAATAATAATATGCTATCCATCGGATTCCATCCATAGATACCTACTGGAGGTATTAATAATGATATGCGGGCGGGTCCACGGGTAGGTACGCCCTGTACGGTGTACCTACCTACCTAGTCAGGGGTAAAAAAATGTCTAACACTTCGTACTTCGTACCGCTATCAATTTATCAATTTATCAATTATTGTACCTACCTAGCCGTGCTAGCCAGTATTAAGCGGATCGGAGCGAAATAAGTGAAGCTTGTGTACTCGTATGTATAAAGAGTGAATAATCTTTTACATACTCCAGAGTGCGTATGAATGTCCAAAAACACCTGCAGCGCTTTTTCTACCTTTCTCGCCTGTAAATAATTAAAATTAAAAATCAGGTGCCAAAAAAACGTCAAGTAAGATTTTAATGTATCAATCATGCTATGCCTAATAATAGTAAACTGTATACACAATTACAACAATAACCCGCTGCAATCGACGTGTCTTTTCATCAATTCATCTCATCTCATCTCATACCATACCATCTCAATCTCGCTAGCATGTCGTGACAGTGCAAAATAACCTCATCATCCCATCTTGATATCACGCTCACTCCCTCATACTCCCTCACAATCTAAAATCGCAAACACAGCATCTCAATTCCCCTCACCCCAACCAACCCAGCTTCTCGGCATAACTCTCCAGATCTTCACCTCCCCACTCCTCAAATCATCCAACTTAAAACTCTCCAACTTAACCTTCTTACTCTCCCTTCCCTGCTCCCAAGCTCTTAACTTCTTCTTCGTTCCATCCCATTCAGCTACCACTCCCATATGATCCGGTTTACCAACTTCGGCTGCATATTTCGTATGCATCGATCCATGTTTTCCTTGAAATCTAGTATTTCGCAAGGTAACAATATCACCCGGTCGAATTTCATCAAATTGTTGTATGGATGCATTTGCCATGTTACTATAGACAACAGCACCATATGCGCGAGTTCCTACAGGCATAAGAACACCCGCCAATGGTTTTAATAATTCGAGAATTAATCCATGAGGAGTACCATCACCAACAATAGTGTTTTGTCTAACACTGACTGCTTCAATGACGCGTTTCCCAAAACGTTCATGGGCATCTTCCAATTGATCTTGACGTAGACGAGCAGGTGGTCCTTCATGTTTTTGTTCAAGTTGACAATCAGAAGGCTCCTTTGGATTGTATTGAGCAGCAATAATAGTTTGAGAGTAATCATGGAATAAGACAAAGAGTTCTCTGGTGACTACAGGTTGGTTCGTATCGGAAATTGATGATGTATCTTCCGACTCGGTCAAGATGTCTTTCCGGGCTTGGAAAACAGGAGGAAGGCTTTTCTTAACAGTCCACCATTGACTACCAACTGCCAAATCAACATCATTGGCGATGAAACCTGAATCCATAGACATTCTGTTTAAATCCATGGATCTTCTTACGCCGGTAACAGCCGCGCGATTGAGGTCCAAGGATTGCTTAACCGAAGGCTTGTTAGGAGGTTGAGGTGGAGCTCGACCTTGTTTAGGCGAAGCAAATGATCTTGGTGGAGAAGCTGAATATAAATCATCTTCGACAGGTTCCATTTTTGGTGTAGCAGGAGCAGCATGAACGGGGCCGCTTGCCGCTGTGGTATGATTATAAGGATCATATTCAGTATCCTCGGGTTCCCATGGAGCCGGCGCTCTTCCAGGCGGTGGCGGTGGTGGAGCCGGTGGGGCAACTCTGGGAACTTCGGCTGAAGGACGAGGAGGTGGTTGTGATGGTAATGGAGGTGCTACAGCTTTCGGAGCACTAGGTGGAGGAAGGGGAGGAGGAGCAAATGTTGGAGAAGCAAGTGGAGACCGAAGAGCGGAATCATCAGCGCTAGCTTCTCTGGTATGCTTCAAAGCTTCTTTATGTGGTGCCGCGGAAGCGATATCCGTGTCATAATCACCCTCATATTCGTCTTCCTTTTCATCATCCACAGGTGCAGGTGGTGAATTTGAGTGAGTAACCACATCTTTATCACCGGTCGAAGATCTGCTCAATGTTGTCCCAGGTGGAGGTGGTGGAGGGGCTCGAGTTTGAGATGAAGGAATACCTGCAGGAATAGGAGGGATTTTACTGGCACGTTTGCCACCAGGGGTAGTTGGGGACTGCGGTGACTGCTCAGGACTAAAGTATGAAGCTCTCTTACTAGGTGGTGAGCGTGGTGAGACTGGTGCCTCAGGTCGAGGAGGAGCTTGAGGTGGTTCGATACTTGGACTTGCAAATGACGCCTGTCGCTTCTCTTCAACCATTTCATCATCAGATTCATAACCAGCACCTGGTGACATCAAGACTGAAGGTGGTGGAGGAACAGGTCGAGCTTGTAAAATAAGTAAAGATTGATTAAATTCATAGATAGATGACTTACCATCAATGGGAACAGGTGGAGGAGCTGGTCGTCCGCCTGGAATTGGTGGTGGGGCGCCTCCATCGTGAGATGGGACTATAATAGAAGATTAGTTTTGAAAAATATGCGCTAGATTATCGGATGTACCTTGTGGAGGTCCTGGTTCTTCTCCTTTCTCAGGTACAACATCCTCAACATCCGGTACGACATCAGCAGGACGTGCAGATGAGACTGGTCTCTTTTCTTCCTCCGCATCCTCTTGTTTCTCTATTTCATCCGGACTTCGAACTCGGGACATGCCAGGAAGAGGAATCATTGGGACAGGTGGTGCGCTAGCTATGGGAGAAGCTAAAGGTTCCGATCCAGCAGTACTTGCACGGTTTTGTATTGGCAAAGATGGTTTCTTCTTCTTTGGTGGAAGAGGAGCTGCCATTGGCATTCCACCACCAAACATTCCGTGCATCCCCATACCACCACTCATTTTTGCCATTCGCGCTCGTAATTCTTCTTTGCGTCGTACTTCGGGATCAATATCATCTTCCTCTTCTTCTTCCTCCTCATCTGCTTCAATGGGTGAAGGTTCCTCAACGGCGCCTTCCTCCTCACCAACATCTGGCTCTACTGCTGGGGCTGCTGGGGCACGGGCGAGAGGTTGAGGAGGTCTAGCTCTCGGTTTGTCGTCGCTATCATCTTTTCCAGTATCCTCCAATTCTTCTGCGGTTTCAGCTGCTCCTGACATATCCGCTTCATTCCCATCATCAATAGAAGGAATAGGTCCGCGAGAAGATTTAGTTCTTCGTGGTGCTCCACCCTCTTCCTCCCTAAACGAATCCATTGAAACCTTTCCTTGCTTATCCCTAGTTTCCGGTCGTTCTAAGCTAGCAGTATCACCCTCATCTGCAGCCCCATGAGACTCTGTTCTCTTCTTGGGTGGGCGCTTTGGCTTTTCTTTCTTCTGTGCTGCATCCGCATGCCTAGAAGCTTGCTCCATCTGCTGTTTTTGCAAAAGAGCAATACGTTCCTTGAGACTTGTTGGCTTGGGTTGTTCCTCTTCATCATTGTTACCCGGAGCAGTCGGTGCTAATCCTGCTCGCTCAGCTTGTTCTTGATTCTCATTCTCTTTTGCCGCAATCTCAGGATCCTCCTCGCGTTTGTATATCTTTGGTGGCGGTGGCTCTCGAGGTGCGGGAACATAAGCATCCTTTCTTGGAGGTGGGGCAACAAATTGCTTTTTGATAAAATTATTCGAACCTCCAGAACTGAAACCTGCGGGTTTGAATGGAGCTGGGGGAGGTGCAGCTTTGTTGAATGCTGCAATTCGATCCCGAAACGACCCACCGCTGGGCTTCTCACTGACAGGAGAGCTTGGCTTTTGACTTGGAGGTGGTCTTGCAGCAGCTGGTGCTAAAGGTGGGGTGGCAAGATTTGGAGGTTTAGCCTGTGGAGTTGATTGAGGAGGGGGAGGGGGAGGTTGTCGCTCCTGTGCAACATGAGCTTCGTGGACCTCGTCAGGTTGAGTCTCGGGTTCAGGCGCAGGTTCTGGTTCTCTTGCTGGCTCGGAAACGACAGGAGAAGCCAATTCCGGCTCCTTCTTTGGTCGATTGACACGCGTAGGTCTTGGAGGCGCAGTAGGTTCATACTTTTCCACAAAATTTCGTGGAAAGATACCTTCTTGTTTGACTCCTGAAGCATCAACATATTCTCCCGCATACCAATCTGCATCTTCCTCCTCCGTCACAGTAATAATTTGCCCATTCGGGAAGTGAAGATCATCATCATGGGGTGAAGTATATTCAAATATAGCCTTCACCTTGAATGGTGGAATAGACATATTGAAGGTAAAGGTTGTGGTTCAAACTATTTGTTGATGTTGTAACTCGGTCCCCAACTAGTTGCCAACCACCGAAGTCCGGTTTTATAACGGATGATGTTAGTGACAAGCTAGCGGTGGATTCGAAAGAATGAAACTTTGAAGCTGGAACACAATTGGAGAAGTTTTCTTTTGTAGTTATTTACTGAATTGAATACCTAGGTAGGAAGGAGGAGAATATCGAATTTTGAAAGAGGCGGGGCGGTGTTTGTATCTGCACTCTACTAGTCTACGTCAGCGCATGAATGAAACCAAGTCAAGAAGGCAGTTTAAATTGCTGCTTGCTGCTGATCATTGACAACATTGACAACATAGTTCCTGTAGGAAGGATGTATCTTGAAAGTTGTCAATATAGAACAAACTTACCAAGAGGTGACGAAGATTAACTAGGTAGCTAGTAAGTATTAAGTATTGAATAATAAAGATCTAGTATGTAGTAGTCTTTTGGTGAACAAGTACCTAGGTAGTAGATACCATTAACTACCTAGTAATTTATGGGGTTCATATGAAGGTTTCGTAGGGCTTTGTACAAGTTGATTTTGCGGTGCTATGGTGCTTTGGTGCTTTGGTGCTTTGCGCTGCCAGTGGACTTTTTCCTATAAGATCTATTGCATGATCTGGTGGGCATGAGAAAAGCTTCCAAGTTACCTAGTTAGTATATAAATGTATTCAATGTTGCTATTCGATGGATGTGGCACTTTTGAGGCACACCTGGGCAGTTTGAGTGGACAAAAGTGTAATAAGAGTGGCTAAAAGGTACAAGGGTTTTAATCGCTTCACGACTTTTACAGCTTTACAGTTTACTCTACAATTTACAGTTTACAGCTTACTAGTATTTACATTATTGGAAGACAAGAAATCGATTATTAATACTTTACTCTTCAATCATACTACCTTGAGGAGGTCGGGTATCTTAAGTATCCATTGTCTTTCTTCAACCTAATTTACTTTGGACTAGAATCCCATCTACCGGTATATAAAGCTACCTACTAGGTCTCTTAGGCTCATTAGTCTATATTCTACCAACCAAATTACCTACCTAGGTACCCGCACCCTAGGTGTATCCAACTAATCGATTACTCAGATCTACTGATCTTTAAAACCATCCATCCATCTTATCAATTAATCCATCAAACCCATACACCCCCCCCAAAAAAACCTACCCACCAACAAAATATAAACATGACGACCCCTCAAAAACCCAAATCCATCTTAAAGAAGCCCTCATACCCCGCCACCTCCACCTCCACCTCCACCTC
>NGKI01000014.1:810446-823593 GCA_002162615.1 Myriosclerotinia duriaeana | reverse complement strand
TAAATAAATAAATAAATAAATAAATAAATAAATAAATAAATAAATAAATAAATAAACAAATAAACAAATAAACAAATAAACAAATAAATAAATAAATAAATAAATAAATAAATGAATGGATGAATGGATGGATGGATAAATAAATGAATAGATATTTGTTGGGCTTTTTGTATTGCAATATACGGTGGGTATATTGTATATTGTAAAAATTTTGACTAATGTGATAGATGGATGGCTGGCTGATGAAATACTATTGTTGCTATGAGGATGAAGGAGGAAAAATATGTTGATTTCTAGGCAATGGGTAGAAGGAATTGGGAATGGGAATGAGTTGACTGGCTTCATTTCATATTAGTGTTCTACTTAGTATACAGTAGTACAACAATAGCGCGTATCAAAGCTTTAATATAATAGTTTATATGTATTAAAAAATAATCGTATTAAAAAATAATTATATTATTTTTAATATTATTAAAATATTTATTGATATTGAATACTACTAAGAATATATTAAAATACTAAAATCTAATTTGGAATGCTTAAAAATAGATTAGAATGTTAAATTAGATTTGAAATGTATAAAGAATTTATAGAATTCCAAACCTATTTTAAATATACCAAATTAGATTTTAGTATTTTAGTATATTTCTAGTAATATTTAATATTATTTCTATATTGTATATTTTTAATAATATTAGAATTAATATTATATACATATATAAGTTTCAAAAATTCAATAAATATCACTGTACAGATCAGTATATAGAATACAGGAAATACTAAATAGAACACTGTTTCATATACAACTTACTACTTGTAACTAATTTCGTGATATCTTTTTGGAATCCTCATATAGTTACCAATCAGAGAGGTCTATTCTGTGATACTACTGTTTTGAAATTTACTTGTTGAGCTGGGGTTTCCTGATCTGCAATTCATTTGTCTTTACACGTTCTTTGGTTGCATATCTCATTATTATATGCTATCATTTATACTCTTCGGTCTTGGCTTGATTCTACTAGCTCCTGGACTCGGTTACTCCGTCATCTTCTCTTTTGTTGCACATCTTGAGTGAAGTCCTGTGAAGATGAATTTAAGTAGGGCTACTATTGTCTAGAAGAGGCTCGGATTTGGTATTAATTTATATTTGTAGGTGAATGGTTTGAGCAAGTACAGTATGTGCCCAGGTGGGTGGAGATGGGAGTGAAGTAGGGTTGTGGAAGTGAATTCGCATGGAGGCTACCTAGGTAGCCTCTGAGGTATCTAGGTAGATAGCTAGGTAGAATTGGTAGGGGGTTCGCTTAAAATGGGGAGGTGGGTTATATTAGGAGACTTTTATGCCTGCTCTTTCTCGTGGTGGAGGTAGGTACATGTGATGATGCAGATGAGGAATGATTCTATCAGAATGATCATGTACAGGGTGTGAGATGAAAAGTACCTATGACCTATATCAAACGAACCACAAAGTCTGATCGTTTGATGTGAATTCAAAGGGATTTATAATTCCGCTCTACCCCCAGGGACCAATTGTTAGGGCAGGAACCACCTATTATATATGCATATAAGTAGCTACTTCTAGCTACTTTTCAATCGGTATTATCATTCTACACTACATATCATACTATATTGAGTGTATCGTGATACCAATCTCCATACTCCATATTTCCAAATCAGATCAGCCCAGCAAGTCACCTAAAATCCACAAGACAATCATCCCTCAAAAACAACTCTCCCCATTTCCAACAGTGAGCCCCAATGAGCCCTCGACCCCAGACCCAGATCCACCATTCAACCCTCCATACACCTCAATCTCAAACGAAAAAAGAGTATACAGGAATAGAGAGACATGGAATGCGATGCTCATAGAGATTCGGAAAAGGGAAGATTGTTATTGGGATTTACTTTATACCCAATAACAGACATTCAATTGCAATATCCATTTTGCAGGATTTCGGTACAAGATAGCGGCAGGCGCTTACCGTGCTAAAGAGACTATCTACGAGAGAATTACATGCCTGAGGTGGAGGACTTGATGGCTTTGAAGTAGGATTGGGGATTGGGATGGCGTTTTGTGGGAAGTGATGGGTTGGGGATATATGGGTACTGGGCTGGGAGGTTTTAGATGAAAGTGGAGGAAAATAGGAGTGTCTCACACTCATTCTTTCTTATCTGAGACTCTTCAAGAGATACCACTTCAATTCTATCTTTAAATATATAATTCAATATTAGACATAGAGGTTTTTGGATTGCAGTTTTCGTTCCACGTTGACTTCAAGCTTGGAATGTAAAGTTTTCGGATCCGCATACATGTTCGGCTCTCGATGGAAATAATGGAAAGGATTAGAGAAAGGTAGTCCAAAAAGTGACTCAAGGCATGCAGCATTCTCAGAATATATAATAACAACTCGGCTCTGTCAAATAAGGAAGGGGTTGTATTACTCCGACATCGACTTACTGTCTAACTCTCGTGTTTTGATATTACGAGCCAGAACGTGGTTGTCTAATTCTGAAGACAACAATGAGAAGTCTACAAATGCCTTTTTCAAAAGAAAGCGATGAAATTTATCATCTCAGGATGCCCGCATTTGATCTATAGCCATATTAATGCATGACTTCCTATCCTTTCCATGACTTTCAATGATGGAACATATATAATAATTTGAAAATCATACACTCTTACTATTAAACTCAACATCAGACGAGATCTGCAAATGTAGAATTCAATATTCAATATGAAGTCCCACAATTAAAGGAAACACTAGAATAACCCCATCTCAACATAATATCCAACTGTGCCATCAGACCTTTTCATTTTTGTCATGTCGATATATGAACGGATTCCACAATCATGTATATTTTCTTTCTTCTTTCCTGCGTTGCATAAAAACATGAAAAAGGCTCGCAGTTATACCCGTCTTCCTTCATCATCATCTAGTCGAGGCATGAACGGATTCACATAATGATATCTCAACCGACCAACATTTACTCTCTCAATAAGAATATCGGATTATTGAGAAGAGCGGATATGATCCGCTGTTCATCAAGACCATGAGATAAAGTCCATGGCTTGGTATTTGTCGGGTTCAAATGTGTTTTGATATGGGTGCTATGCGATGTAAATGTGCAAATATGGATGGTTAGTTAGTCCAAGAGCCACAATATCACTTAGCAATTTCAATTTAACCCATTAAAGTTCAATGCGCCGGTCTTTCTCTGGTTTCTGAAGCACCATCTACAATAGCCCTCTTTGCTATTCGTTGATCGACTATATATTATATTCGCAAATTCTGCTGGCTGCTTCGATAGTTTGGGTCTCTTCTCGACTTCGTCTATTCGCTAAATTATATCTTAGTAGAGCTGGCTCTATAAATTTTCCAAATTGCACACAGTTTGATCTTATTAATATCTGCTATACACTCGGAATCTTTTACATGACGTGTCGATGTTTATATTGTAGTTGAATTTGTGCACACCTCGAACCAATGTCTCAACCAATGAAATGCTCCGAGTCCCATACAAAATTGCTAGCTTGGCACATGTAGGTCACCATAAGGCATAATTTCTTCACTTCACCTCATCATGAACGAGTCACATCGAGGTCACAAATCAGGGAGGTTATGAATTTCATTTGATAAAACAAGCTAAATCCCAGATTTTGCCATCTTCAGCGGTGGAATACTCTTTTCATAAGAGTATATGAGATAACAATCCCCACCAAAGGGAAGAAAAGGGTTCTTTCAAAAGGCCGGAACTCAACGTCTAGTCAAGGAATATGTCAGCATCAAACAGAGAGGAAACTACTTGCATCAAGCTAATAGGACTGACATCAAGCCAGAATAAGAACGCCGACTTCAAGTCGGTCTCCGCACGCACGCATCAAGTACATGTCTATTGAAGAAGCCCTTCTAGGCCGTAATCTCGGTGTGTCATGGTACTGCTTTACAAGTCAGTTTAAACAAAATGCCTCGCCAGTCAATAGACTGGTCATGACAAAATTATGTCACTCTCCTTGTAAATTTCATTGGCCGAATAAATAGCTTGGTTTTCAAGCTGAGGTAAAACTCTTCTTCCTCAACGATCGTGTGTTTCAGCTCGGTAGATTTAGTTGCCTAATCTTCCACCTCAACGGCCGCCTGGGTTTGAACTTTGGCTACATCAGTTGCCTCTCTTTGACTCTGAGGTGATCTCGAATCTCCGGATCATTCCGAGAGCCAGAAAATTTCCGAGGGTCGCTCAGGAGTTCTTCACGTAACTTCTCTCTCTGATAATTCTCATATCTGCTGATGGTCAAGCCTATGAACTCAAGTAGAGAGGCAGTTCCCCGTTATCGAGTCGTGGACCAGCATGAGATTTTCGTACCTTTCCCAATCAACTTTAACCCCCTCCACTGTGGATCATGCAAGCGTTGGTATCACAAAATCTCCCTTTGGAAAGGTCTTTCTTTGTAGCCTGCTGAAAACAAAAATCTCCGAAATCGCGAAGGGACTTATTAAGCTTCCCTGTCTGTATCGTGGACCTTCTGGGTATTTTCGTACTCCTCCCAATCGACCTTGTCTTCATTGCGTCAATTTTCATGGTCTATGAGGTACCGGTAATACTGACGGTCAATATGCTCTTCGTTTCATAAAAAATACCACCAGTGTGCTATTTACTTATGCTCTTTTGTGGTCTGGCCAATTGGTAGACTTGGCATCGAAAATATCCCTTTCGATGCTTGGTCTCAGAGGGTAATATCGAACGCCTTTTTTGGGAAAAATACTTTGATCTTGAGTTTCCTGTGATAGCGATCAAACTTTTGTTGCTCTTTACAGTTTACTCAAAGTGTGAGTGTTCTAGCTGACACCTCGCATTCGCAATCACTGAGGGATCAGCGATATCGTCTGGACTCCGGGGCTCGGCAATGAGAAACCGCTGATATCGATCCACATATTGCGAAGTAAAACATTACCGAGCAACTGTTCGGCATGCTTCACAACTTTGTCATGCACTCCAATAAACATACTGGCTAAGTCTATGACACTTTTGGTGATGCCGAATGAGTGTTGCGGCGCGTTGTCTATCAGGACACACAGGGTTGATGTACAGTTGATCACGCATCGACCACTGCCATTTATCTTTTGGATTTCCCTTGGCAAATCCATATCGAGGAGATTTTCTCTAGATAACTGGTCGGGTTTCAATTTAACTCAGTCCTTGGCGACGTTGGGCGGTCTCACCTTGAGTCAAAGCAATCGTATTCACTATTATTCTTGCATTGCATCGCTGTCGCTATCAGGTTTGAGAGAGAGACCAGCAAGAGCGGATACATTTGTCCGTTGTTCAGAATTCTCCTCCCTCGCAATTTATCTCCTAAAGGTTCCAAAACGTTCACGGTGCACCGAATGTAACATTTGCATCTATCCATCCATCATCCATCATCTGACATTGCGTCCTTGAATCTTCAAATCGTTGTTTTAATAACTGTATTCATTACACTCGTAGATCGTTGCCCGATGCATTCAGATTCGCACTCCTCTCTTGCTGCAACTGCTGCTTTTCAGTCTTGTACAGTTGAGAGAGAAAATCCCGATTTTCCTTGAAGGCATTGGATCTTTGTTCTTATCTTTGGAGTGCTTCTTCTGCTTCTTGTCGATACAAATCGCGCTCTTGCTTGATTAGACCGGATGATTTATTCAAATTGTAATGTTGGTGGCTTTCTGGGGTTGAAAACTACGGGAGCTCAATACACCGTTACGGTTATAGAATAGTAGTCTTCCAGACAGCAAGCGAGATGTAGCCAGTAGTCTCTATCCGGCTCATATAAGTGAATCAGTCAACTCAATACGCATCAGCATCCGCAGCAAATATAGACTAGTGAGTGCGCCCAAGACTCATCTTTATTAGAAGATAGCAAATACCATCGTTACAGCATTTGGATATCCACTGCAAATTGGGACATTAGCAACGCCTCTCTTTGTCCTTTTCTCTCCGCGTCGGCGTCGTTCATCGCGTCGTCGACAATTGAAGTCCCTACCTATTCGCAACTCGAGGATAGTATGCTATCTTGATTGTACTTTCTTTGCTGGGAACAAAGGTTACAAGGAAGCACATCAACGACGTTTTCAATTGTGCGGATTGTAATATGGACTCGGATATTTTTAATGTCTAAAAACGTGTGGAATTTCCAGAACCGTTGTGAGTATATTGCCTTGAATGATTTCAACGTTCCAATTAGCTCCTATTTATAAATTAGATCTACGTAGATTGCGGTTCCCTGATTCTCTAAATGTAATTCCGTATATTGAAACACTAATCTCCAAAGACACTTGTCACAAGGATCCATGAACCAAATTCTTCATCCCATCATTTACATTCTTTCACTCCCCATTCCGGAAATTCAATGACTAGTAAAGGCAATCAAATAATTTTGACTCGTGGTAAATACTATATATCTACATATAAAAACCACAACCAAAAAGCCTCAACGCCTCTTCCCATATTCCAATTCCGGGTCCGTAGACTCACCGGTCGATGATCCGTATCCGTATCCGTACCCAATGCTAATCCCTATGCAACCCAATAACCCCCTAAAATGCTTGAATCCACTATGAACGCCGAGATGTATGCCCTTGTACTATGCCCGTATGCTATGCCCGTATGCCATTCCCATATGCAATGCCCATATATGCCTATACCAATATATGTACCGTCATTGATTAATCATATGCTCTCCCTTCCGCCATTTGCCCAGCGGTGCCATTACTACTCTCCACTTTCTCATTCGTTTCGGAATCCTCGGCACTCGTATCAACGGTACCCATTTCATGGATCTCTTCCGAACCCAAAGTCACGTTTTCAGATTCCCCATCCATCGAAATTGAAAATTCCTCCTGAACAGGCGTCATGGCAGTCACTCCAGCCCCAACACCAAGTGATCCCAATCCATCGACTCCAGTTACATCCCACCAGCTCCTATCGCCTCTCCCTCTGTCCCCAGATCCTCCGTTGGCCCCCGCCTGCACCTCCACCCTCCTTTGCGCCAACTCCTCATCCCGTCTCTTATAAGCCTGCCTTGCCTCCCTAGACATTTCGTTTCTCGTTTTCCCCGGTCCACGCCCCTCCCTCTCCTTGCCCATCCCCCAAAAGATAACCCAAAACTTCAGACTCCCAAAGAAACTCCCATTGGTCCCTGGTATATGTTTCCAAGGCTTCTCACGCGTAGAGAATAACCAACAATCCACTGCGCCCTGCGCACAAACAAAGACGGTACTTAAGGCAGTGAGTGCAAATGGTGTATTAGCTGCGAGATGGTCGCTGAATTGGAGGATGTGGGATACAAATGGTATGATCCACATCCCTAGGTAGACTAGGGGATAGATAAATAGAAAACGAAGTTGTCGACGGATTTTCTCTCGGGTACGTATCATTTCCGACACAGATAAATCTTGACCATTGGAGTTAACGAGATGCATATCGTAAATATTTCCTGATTCGCCGGATTCATTTTGTTGTTGGAATGCAATGTTTATATCGGTGGTTGCTGGTGGTGTATAATAAACGGAAGCATTTGAATCTAGAGACAATCGTCGAGCGAAACTTTCTCGCCAAGAAGTACTTCGAAAATGTGGTGGAGGCGTAGAATTGAGGGTTGGTTGAGGTATCAAGAGAGCTGGACTCGTCATCTCTGGTACAGGCTGTGGTGTTGAAGCTCCAGCATATGAATCGGTGTCAAGAGCGGAGATTTCCGATGGAGGAGAGGCAACGGAATTGGCTCTATTGCGTGAGTGGAATACCGAAGCCAACATAAATTGATGAGCATGGTTCCTCATGTTTGCGAGGGAGGCTAAAGTCGAAGCCGATTCTTTTCTTCTCTGACCAACATACACAGCTAAAGGATATCTGGGTTCGACCGCCAGTCCATTAACAGCAAGAGCTGGAGGAGGGGGTACACTTCTTCGTATATGGCTTCGTCGGGCCCTTCCATTCGAATCAAAACTATCTTGAGAACGACTATTCTCAAATCCACGGAATCTAAATCGAACATAGAAATATATGGAAGCATAAACTGTGAGAATCGTGATGAAGATAATGTATCGCGGAATCCAACTTAAAGCCAATCGATACCACAATGGTCGTACAGGTAAATAGCAGTATGTTCCTTGAGCAACATAAGCTTCATCTTTATTAACAAAAGCCAAAGATGCTGCTAATATTGGGAATATTATCCAAATGGTGTATGCTATCTTACGATATGGATAAAGACCCCCTTCACCAGCCGAGGATTTTGGTTTAAAGATATATAATGCAGTATGTATAGCAACCATAAGAACCGAAATATCTAAACTGAAAGTTAATAAGTGTTGAAGTCTTCATCAAATGGTATATCATACCTGAAGCTTCAAGTGCCAAAGCCAGAAAGAATCCACTAATTTGACAAAATTTCGACTTATCCGCTACAGGACCATGTAGAAAGACAACGATTGGAAAAATCATATACCATAATGCCTTAAACATATCACTTTGAATTAATATCATAATGAGGCTATTCGGTTATCAGCACATGAACCATGAATGCCTCGAGGGGTAAATGGGGTAAACTAACTCATGTCTGAATGAACGCCTCATTCTCACAAACCAATAGAAAGCTAGGACTGAAGAAGCAACACTAACAGTTGCAAACGTCAATGCAAGCTTTTGTAAAATTAACTCCTCGGATTCCGATACATTTTCACCTTCGATTGTATGATCTCCAACATGCCTCTTGGAAAGTTGAAGCATAGTTCTCCCTACGAATGTTGGAAGGGGTGCCATGGAGACTATGGCATAGGGGGTTTCGTCTCGAATTGAGGGGGAGGATTGGAGGGGGAAATTTCGTATGTTTTATGGATCGGGCTTTTCCTTCCAACTTCTAAATTCCTCCAACATGATCACCCACTTTGTTCTACACCATTATCGTGATATTCCATATGGTTTCGAGGGAAGTTTAAATCAAGTATGTCGTACGGAAGTTTGTCGCACAGGAACGTTGACGTCAAAACTAGATGGTAGTTCTTCGTAGGATTTTTTAATGTGCCGATACCGAAAGAATCGAGGTATAAATTCCGAGGTTCGTGAATGTATTGAAGTACTTTCTTTAGGTGATATATGTTTTATCCGTAAAACTTAATCGGCGGTACGCGTAGTGGGTATTTGAACTCCTTCGTGAAAGGCCGGTCAAAGGCTGGTCGGAAAGGTGGGCGAAGAAGCGGTAAAAGGTCCTCTCAAGTTGGATATGCGTAGAATTCCCCTATTATGAGAGAGTAAATTCGTATTCCTTGGAAAGGAACAAATAAAAGAAAGGAAGAAGATTAAACACGTCAAATCATGAAGTACGTATAATGATTGCATGTATTCGAGTCGAGTATATGCAGATATTGAGACTTTTGTTCCATATTGAGCTACTGAATGAGATATTGATCTTTTTTTCCCTTTTAGACGTTGTCGATCATTCGAATCCAACACGAGAGCGACTTGACGCCAACCTACCGGATGATGGAACACCTGACTACTCGGTATAGACCATTTGAACCAACTTCAACCAAGATCTTTCTCAGGGCCGCCCATTGACGGCTATTAATACCTATGAAGCGGATATTAAAACTTCGGAGCGCATTCATTTGAAAATTCTGAAGCTATGTAGATCGGTAATATCGGCAGTATAAAAGCTTATACACCCAAGCAAGTAATTCGGGTCTGGTTGAGTAGAAAGCCAAGCCAAGTAAAGAAAAAGCATCCGCGCTATATGTGATTCAGGTTCTTTTTTGTTTGGGCTTCTTATAAATGATCAATCTCTTTGCTCCTGTTGCTCCCTTTTCATTCTATGGTACTCGTATCAACATGACTTACCGGTATTATCTCTCTGTCCCTAAGCCTTGCTTGCTTTCCAACATGCATGAAACATTCAAGATGACGACTTTGACTAAGCATCGAGTGCGGTCTTATTATCGCGAAACCCATAATAAAATCTCATGTCCAGGTCGATGCTTTTCTTCAAAAGGAACTTGTAGGGGTTGTATGGTTCCGTTACCAAAACTGTACAGCCACTCAATTTTACCGACCTTTTTTCCCTGGGCCTGCACGGTTCATGAAGGGGCTGAAGTGAAATCTTTATCTCCGACTGCCAGGGGAGGGTGGATAATGGATTGGAGCACAAAAGGGAATAATTAGCTTGGTCCCTGGGGTATGGCAAAGGTACGGAACCGTACGTACACGAACACGAATGAACTTCGATAATTGAGTATTTAAGTAGGTGTACTCCGTCCCTTGTTTGGTACATAGCCGGATACATAAGAGATCCAGATCATTAAATCATCTGATATACATATATGATATTATTACACCAACACCACCTACACCACCTAATCTCATATCACGAGTGAGGATATAACATGAACATGTTTCCCACAATCTTCATCATTCGCCAACTCGAACAGCTCATCAGCAGGTAGTAGTTACCAGACCAGGTGCATTATTCATGCTCATGTGGTCATGACTCTCTTGTGAAAATCCTGCAAATATCTTCTTAATTGCGCCTTGCACCCGCGACTTCCGTTCACCGACAATACTGTATTCTTTCAGATCCTTTTCCCCGCCAGCCTAAAGTGGGCAGTTCCCATGGAAAGGGAAAAAGAGTTTGTCGTGAAAAACAACGCAACATCTGACCTTGACCGATTTTATGCAGTTCAAATGCTCCTAATGCATTGAGACCCCGCATGAGTTCATACCCATGAACGTCTGATCGGAGATCGGTTATTTTCATGTGTTAGTCACGTGAGAAGGACCTCAAAGTTCGCTGTTGAGGGATCCAAAATCTAGAATTCCCCATGGAAATTGCTTCGGTATTATTAGTATGTCCCTTATCCCACAAACAAACGTGCATGCTTCATTCAAACGCCTAGTCTTGCAGGTATCAAAACATCTTGACTTTCAGACCGACGCACTTCTTGTCCTCCACCATATTGATTAAAATTAAAAGGAACCTCCATTGAACTGCTAACGAATTGCGATGATTGCGGCGAATGCGGCGATCCAGGATCTTCGGTGATGGAAGTACGTAAACTTGCTCGAGTAGTTCGATATGTTCTATCCGATTGCTGCGTTAGACGAGCTGAATCTCGTCCCAAGTGTGATCCAATGCTCAAGTTTGCTTCATCGAATCCCCCATCGCGAGTATCATAAGCATGATACGATTGGTGATAAAATTCTGGTGAATTAGATGATTGATATGATGATCCTCGATTTGATTGTTGGGAACTGAGATACGATAAGGGAAGCATTTGTCTGGAATCTTTCACATCATCGGTCATTTCTATTCCTCCGGCCATTGGATCCGGTATATCGCCGATGCTAAATTGTTCAGGTTGTTTGAGGTCTACTTGAGATTGATTCATCTTGGATGAGGTAGCTACGTGAGTTGGTAGTCTGTGTTGACTTTTGGCTGAAGATCGATTGAAATTCTCAAATAGGGATGGAAGAAATGTAAAAAAGAATGGTTTCGTCGCTGGCAGTGCGGTGCATATCTAAGATTACCACGGTTAGCTACAGAGTTTCTTGGGGGTAAGACGATGAGAGATATAGGAGCAGTTCTTACTATCCCTAAATATAGATTTAGTATACTGCCCATCCATAATGGATACGATTGCCAAGTCCTATCGTAGGAGGTCACTGTGGCGTGTATATAATAAATCCTGACGATACCTGCACCACAAACAACTAAGCCAGCAGCGAAGAGAAGAAAGAGCATAAATCGTTGACGAAAGGGTATTGGAAGGCTAAATACTGTAGGTATCGGTAGAAAGAAAACAAAGAGATCGGAACAAGTATTAATAATTGCGCTCGCGAATTGAAAGGCAAATTCGTTGACGCAATTTTGAGGGGAGTAGGACACCCTCCAGTAGTCTGAGAT
The DNA here is from genome assembly GCA_002162615.1 of Myriosclerotinia duriaeana. NCBI lineage: Eukaryota > Fungi > Ascomycota > Leotiomycetes > Helotiales > Sclerotiniaceae > Myriosclerotinia > Myriosclerotinia duriaeana. The sequence continues at coordinate 811,670 of NGKI01000014.1, read as the reverse complement.
AGGACTGTTGTACGATATTAGTGATTATCTACACCCTGAAGCTGTTTTGATCTTACCTGCAGTTATTGATAACAACTACTTCAAAGGCGATTCCTTCACATGCCACTATTCCAATCATTGCAATGGATAAATACCTGAGAAGACCAGTTCCTCTAGACATGACACGCATTACCAAGATGAGCAAAGAAATCTTTGTGAATGTAACGGCAAGTCCGAATAAACATTGTAGTAACATAGACATCTTAAGCCCAAACTCCAAATAATATTGTGGAATGTCCCAAACATGACGGTCCCAATACCAATTTTGCTGGGCGAGTAGTATAATAATAGCGCAGGCTGTAGTCGGAACGAGGGCAATTAAAAGAAATGCATCATCAATACCAAAATGTTTGGAAAGATAAAGCCGACTAAAGGTTCGTAGGCCAACCACGATGTACACAATTGGAAGGAAGACAATAGTGATTATAAGAAGTGCAGGTCCTCGAGTTACTGGGTCGATGTAATTCGGTTGTGGGAAGGTTGATAAGACCTGAGGTGGAGGAATTTGCATATTGACGAATCGTTGATTGTTGAGCCAGCAATGAAGTGATTCTGATCCTGCCTACTCGGCGAAAAAAAAGAGAAACGATGTTACCTTAATATCAGTGCAGTTCACAGTATAGCTCGGACCCAGTCCCCGTACTGATCTATGACTTTGCGTTGGAGGGTCGAGAGCCATACCGGTAATGTTATCCGGTTCTTTGCGGGAGCGGTGGAATGCCCAGGCCTTTACTCAATCGATTTCAATACACTTTAACAATATTTTTCTCATTAAAATTAAAGATATAAAGTTTTCTTTGTTTGCTGTTTTTGATTATAGGGTTTCAATTTTTAGTCAGTCGAATGTTATACTCTCCCTCCCCTGAAATGATTGTTAGCTCAATGGCTACGACCCACTAACTATGCAACCTGTACAAAAGCCTACTACTTTCCTAATATAATATATCTTCATTTTTTATCGCCGCATAAGCCAATCAATAGTAGATTCTAGTAGATTCTATTGACTTGAGTCCCTTTGCAATACTGATATCATATCGATATATCAGTTGGTCGTATTCATCGCGCTAACAATCATTCAGGGAAGGAGAGAGTAATAAGTGTCATTGGGAATACTCCCCCCCTTGATTAAAGGTTAAATTTTAGGCATACTCCAAGTCTAAGAATTTAACCTTTATTCAAGGCGGG